>MU762422.1:17784-45566 GCA_026770625.1 Nicotiana glauca
ATCTTTTTCTTTGTTTTCTCTTATATTTGCTTCTTTTAGACATGGTTGATGATTAGATGTTGGGTTTCATGGTGCTTAACTTGTGGTGGATATTTGTAGTGTGTTTGGAGACCTAGCAACAATTTTTAGGGCGAAGTTTGGTGGTTGGTCCTTTATGGCCGAAAATTTGGGGATGTGTCGTATATTTTGGAGCACTTTGTGCTCACCTTAATTGGTTGTTGTGGTGGTGACATATTTCACCGATGAAGGGTTTTGTGGGGTATTATGGGAGAATTTGACATGTTTATAGTGGTGTGAAGTAATAGTAGTAAGGGTTGGCCACTTGGGCCACTTAGTAATTGGGTGTTCTAGCATTGTTTGGCCAATGATAACTGTTAGTGCCATCGGGTGGCGAAGTCTGAGTAACCATTCGAATGGCCCATCTTAGGATGCATCTGATAGTTGCCCTTTCTTGTTGCAGGTACTATGGCACGAAAGAGGCAAAGAGGCTCGACAAGTACTTCCCACGGGCCAACATATGATGAAGCTAGGTTCTAGTCTCAGGGGGCAAAGGACGCATTTCATGCGATGGCCACGAAAACCTTTGTCCCGGAGATTGCTGTGGATAGGGCTGCCCTCCATATGGAAAGCCTAGACATGTATGAGGAGATACGACAGAGGGAGATGGAATTTTTTTTTGATGAGCCCGAAATAGCAAATTCGATGCTAGTCCGGGAATTCTACGCAAACTGCCAGGAACATTTAGGCCGGGAGGTAATTGTGCGTGGCAAGGTGGTGGATGCCTCAATCCCTAAGATTCGCCAGGTTTTGTAGTTGCCCCAATTCAGAGGTGATGTTGATCATTATCACGACACCCATGGGATCTCTTAGGAAACCATGATTGAAGCAATCTGCGCAGATGGTCAACCTACCTGGATACAGGAAAACATCACCCTCCACTCCCAGTCCTTCACACACGAGGCCAAGTGCTGGTTCACCATCATTTGCAGCCGGTTCTTGCCCACAAGAAATACAACCGATGTGAACCACCTACGGGCTATACTGGTATGGTGCTTTGTCACCAAGCGTGACTTTGATGCGGCATGACTTATTGGTGATGAAATGATCCTCCGATCCTCGTTGTAGTCTAAAGGATTTTACTTTCCCTCATTGGTGACAACATTGTGTCGGCTTAAGGGTGTCCCCACTAGTCCTACTGATGGCACATTGCCCGCAAAGACACCTTTTAGAACTTCTAGTATCTCAGTGGGCAGAGATGCACCCACGACTATAGAGATTGATGATGAGGATGAAGCCCCAGCACCAATGGAACCCTCCAGGACATCCTATGACAGAGCCGGACCCTCTCGGCGTCCCCACACTGGGGCAGGACTCTCTAGATCACAGTCCTCCCGCCCTATTCTAGGTTCTGTGGAGGAGGAGCTCGAGGACCTTCGGTCCTCGGTGGATGGCCTGCATGTAAGGATGGATGCTATGTCTCAGCGATAGGCCCAGTCTGAGAACCTCATCATGGAATGGTTCCGTGCTTTGGGTAGAGCTTGCCATGTGGACCCCAGCACGGTCTCCGACTCCGACTGATACTCAGGGAAGTCTTCTTACCCTACTGCTCTTTATTTATGTTATGACATGAGGACATGCCATTATTTTAAGTGTAGGGTGGGAGACTTGCTGTTGTGTTGTATTGTAGTGTACATATAGCATGTTGTAGCTCTGTAGCTGTGTTGTTGTATTATCTTATAAGTAATTGACTTGGCCCAACGACGGACACTTGTCGATGGGTCTCTTGAGGGTCAAAGTCGGTTGATAAAAAATAAAAAAAATAAAAAAAATAAAAAAGGGTAAAGGACTCTTCCTGAGGACGGACCACTTGGACAGTACTCTTGAGGGAAGTAGTCCACTTAGATTTCCTCTATTTTCTTTTCTCTTTTTTAGGTAGTGTAGTAATTCCCCCTTGATTTTTCTTTTGACCACGGTTCTTTTCCAAGGGCTTTTCTTAAACCGGGTTAGTAGATATTTTTTTAGGACTCTGAAGACTCTCTTGGACTAGGATGGGTAAGGGCAGGAACGCACCCCTTGATGTATACACCTGCTAACAATTAAACGAACTTGAGAGTGCGACGTCTAGGCTCATGTGTAGACTCATAATTTATGCCTTAATTGTGCACACCTTGTTTTCCTTGATTGCTCATGTGAGTGTGTTGACGAACTAATTCGGAATGAGTTACTTTCTAGGTATGTGTGAGAAATTACCTATATTCTGTGCCTGCATGCGATACCTAGAACTTGCCCGGTGTGTTTGCAAAGTGAAATAGAAGTTGTTTGGTTTTAGAGATGATTGAGGCATTTCTTTGTGTAGACAGTCTAATTATAAATCCACCTGTACGTATTCTCATAGTTAACCCCTTTGAGCTTAAGAATGATTCTTTGGTAACCTTGTAATAACCTACATCCATGTGTTGAATAGCTTGATTGTTTGACCCTTTGCCTCCTAGAAGCACTTGAATTGTTAAAGATCATGTAAAAGTCGAAGTGTGGGGTGATATGGGAGTAGGAAAAAAAAATGAAACCAGGAAAATACTTGAAGGGTGCAATGGTTGTTAAAAAATACTTTGTAGTGAAATATAGAAGGAAGACCTTGTAAAAAAGTGGTCCTACAATAGTGAAAAAAAAAGCCAATTGCATCTAGAGAAGTGGGGGTAGCTTATGAAACAAGTGTGGGAGAATGACTGGGCTGGACACGGAAAATGGAATAAAGGAAAAATGTATTAAAAGTGCTCAGGGAGGTTAGTCACTATATCCAAATATATCCTACCTGTCCCTTAGCCTACATTACAACCAAATAAAGACCTCTTGATCTTAGACTAAAACAACTCGATTAGTAGAGTATTACACTAAGGGCAAGCTTATGGTGTACCTGTGTGGCATATGAATGTTCCTTACTGAGAGTGAGTGAATTCTTTCTATCTAAAGTTCTTTGTGCTGGATTCTATATGTGTGGAACTTCTCCCAATTTATTGATGTGAGGGCATGTGACTCAGAAAGAAAAAGCAAGTTTTCACCTCTGTTAGAGTAACTAGAGTGAGCATGTATGTGGCATGGCATTAGAGTCTGCATATGGGGTGTGGCAGTTGCACTGCTTAGGTTGTTCTTTCATAATGGCGGGTGCAACATAAAAATTGGGTAATTCGTCGAGCGATTAGCCCTAGAAGTGTAGTTCAGCTTGCTCGAGGACGAGCAAAGCTTTAAGTGTGGGGTGTTGATAATAGGTGAATTGAACTATGATTAAGCCTCAAAAGAACCACTTTCTTGTAGAGTTTTTATGGTAAAAGTGACAACAAAATGCTCTTATTAGTGCTTTTAATATTTTGCAGGTTACATACAGTAGAAGAAGGCCATGGAGTAGTTTTGGATTAATTATGGAGGAAAAAGAGGCCAATCGCACAAAAGTCGCCAAATGCACAATGTGAAAGGCACAAACCACATCTGGAGGTGAACTGCCGCGGTCCCAGCATAACCGCGGCCGGACCGCGATGAGAAGCTATTTTGAGATTCAGAGAGGCCATTTGGCCGCGGTCTTAGCGTGAGTGCGGTAGGACCGCGGCAGGCGACGGAAAACTGAGGGACTGAAGTGCAAATTCCGAAATTCTTAACCCAAAACCCTATTTAAATACTAGAACTCGTCCAAGGGAGGCATGTAATGTTTTAGAGAGTACTTTGGCAAGGAAAACAAGTGTAAGAGATCACCCAAAACATCATTACTCTTATTCTTCTTTATTTTCTTGCAATTTATGATTATGAATCTTTTAGTAGTTTATTTCCCCATTATCATGAGTAGCTAAAAACCTTAATCTAAGGTTTTGGTGGATTGGGAATAACTTGGTTGTTTTATTAATATAATTAGATATGGTTGTTAATCTCTAATTGTTCATCTATGTTTTGATTGTGGATTAGTTGAAAGGGTCCTCAATTATCCGTTCCTATTTAGTATGTATCTACTTGAGAGAGAGTGCATATTTAGGTGATTGTATGAACAACATCACTCCCGGAGTATAGACGAGAGTCATAACCGAGAGTTTAGAGGTTGGATTAGAGATAACGATACCTCGGGTGCAATCTAAGTGAACCATATTGAGAAATTAACTAGCGTAGCTTGAGAGAGTGCGTCTAGTAGATTATCATAATTACTTGAGAAAGAATTATGATAGATTGAGAGTTTATGATGGTTAGAGACAACTAAATCGTAGTTATAAGACATATACAACCAAGGAAATTACCAACGTGGGAAACCATTGGCTTAGACTTTCTTTCTATTGTTTACACATCAAGTTAGTTAATTTTCAGTTCTTAATTACTTTTAGTCTTTAGTTGTTGGAAAATTAACCATTGTGAATCAGAAAGTTTGGGAGAACAGATTGTGTGAATTTAGTGAATCTGACAGTAGTGATTGATAGGTTAATTCTCTGTGGTTCGACTCTGGGCGATAATACTCAGATTATATTTACAACACCCGCGTAGTCTTTTGTGAGACTCAGTTAAGCGTGATCATGATACAAAGAAATGTGTTTTCAATATGTGGCTAGGAATTTAAAAATTTTAGACATAAAAATGTGTAATAATTGAAACAGAATAACGTCCAACTAAATAAAGTGTCAATGAATAACCATGATAGCTAAATGACTTTTAAACTTAATTTTCTCCATTATCAATATATTTTTATATTGAGATATATATTAGACGTCATATACCTAAAAGCTTAACTAAAGTAAATTATAAATTCACATAATAGTAAAAAATAGTATATTCGTTAAGTTATTTTACCACTTCAAAATCACATAAATTTGTAACACCTTAATATTTGGTTTTAATTTGTTCTCTATATTATGTCAAAACACTAGTATTTATGAATTGGTTTATATAATACTGTGTACATATGCAATTGAAAGTTTATTATTGTCAGTACACACTTCTCGTACGATTATAGAAGCTAGTTATATTAAAGTGAGAAGTCCAAAATTGAAAAGTCAAATTACATAACTACCCTTCTAAATAATAATTTAAATATCCTAATTAGAAAAAACAAATTAAAGCAAAAATAAACTTAAGCAAAGTGACCGTAGCGATTGAAATATACAGGCACCACTTCAGTTTTTTCCTCCACTTAACGTACTCCTAATTCCGATTGAGTGATTCTCCGTAATTCAAATATCCTTTGAATCCTCTATTAACAATCACAACCCTTAGGAAAAAAAAGAAAAACTGACTCCTATACTGTTGAATCCATGGACCCCTTTGTTAGCGACTTACCGTTTAGACTTTAACAAGTTGCATTAACTTGCACTTTTTTTTGGCCGACAAAGAGATTTATCTATATTTGGCCGCTTTCTCGCTCTTTTTTTGTGACTTTTTCTGGACAGAGATATGATTCAGAACCGATACTTTTAGGTAAGTGATTACATTTTATTTCATGTTTAGTTTTTTAAAGAAAGATTATGCCATCTTCGTTCTTCTAATCCAGTTTTAGATTATTGGTAAAACAGAACAAATGAAAAAAAGTCAAATTGACAAAACCGTAAATATATTGAAAAGCCATGAAACATGTCCAAACAACATCTAGAACTCTACCAAGAAAACTTAAAAGGAAAGGAAACTAGGTAATATGTAAAGGATAATTCATGCACTATCACGAGTGGCAAACAGTCGGGTGGGGTCGAAAACATGTAAAGAAAAAACGGATTAATTATTCGACCCGACCCATATTTAATACGAATAAAAAAGGGTTATGTCACGACCCAATTCCTAAACCTAGCCGTGATGTCGCCTCTCATGAAGACAATGTAATGACCCGACCGGTCGTTTTGAGCCCTAGCGCGTCGTTCAGCAGTCTGAGGCCATGAGCAGCTTCATTTCAGGTATTGTGACTTGTTCACATGGTCGAAATTTAAATTCAGGAAGATCGGAGTTAAATTTAAATGAAAACTCTCATTTGAGAAGCTTAAAGTTGAAAGAATGAACTAGGATTGGAATTTTGAGTAAACAACCACGGAATCAGGATCTGAAAGTTCCAGCAGGTTCGTATGATAATTTCGGACTTGGGCGTATGCCCGGATTAGGTTTTGGATAAACCGAGAGCGTTTTGGCGCCTACTGTGGAAGTTAGCATTTTAGAAGGAATTTCTTAAGTTTGACTTGAAGTGCATTTCAGTGTTATCGATGTCCGTTTCAGATTCCGAGTCTGGGAATAGCTCCATATGGTGATTCTGGAGTTGGGAGCGCGATCGGAAGTGAATTCGGAGGTCCGTAGGTCATTTTGATGCCANAGTTTTAGCGTTGTTTGATGTGATTTGAGGCTTCGATCAAGTCCGTAACTTGTTATGGGATTAGTTGGGGTCTCGGGGGCCTAGGGTAGATTCTAGGTAGTTAACGGATCAAAAAATGGATTTTGGGAAGGCTGGTGTTGCTGGTATTTCCGCTTCTGCAGAAATGGGACTGCAGAAGCGGCCCCGCGGAAGCGAGGAAGTAACCGCAGAAGTGGTTGGGAGTGAGGTGAGTTGGGACCGCAAAAACGGTCAGGAAATTGCAAAAGAGGTTCCGCTTAAGCGGAAATTAGATCGCAGGAGCGGTCCAGCCCAATTTGGCCAGAACCGCAGAAGCGGTCCAAAACCGCAAAAGCGGTTTCCGCAGAAGCGGTAATGGTACGGCAGAAGCGAAAATGTCTGGAGGCAGAAGCATTGTTTTAAAAGTCGGATTTTGGCCATTTCTCTTTCATTTCTCATGGCTTTGGCGATTTTAGAAGGATTCGAGAGAGGTTCTTCATCAACAATGTTAAGGTAAGTTATTTCTACCTATTATGAGTTAAATACATTAATTATGTATGAATTTTAGTATGAAAATGGGTAGAAAATTGAGGTTTTGGTGGGAAACCTAGAAAATTATATTTTTGAAATTTAGCCACGATTTTGAGTATGAAATTAAGAGAAAATTGTATATTTGAGTTCCTAAGGTCATGGTTAACCTTTATCTTCGAGAAATCTCGGATTCCGAGCACGTGGGTCCGAGGGCATTTTTGTTAACTTTTCGTTCGGGGTTAGGAATTGTTATAAATTGGGTTGTAAAGTTTTAGCATATATTAATGGATTTATATGATCGTTGGATAGTTTTGGAGCATTGTGCGTTGGTGCAAGTCTTCGGAAGAATGTAGAATGCCGGTTGTGGATCTTCGGAGCGAGGTGAGTCTCCTTTCTAATCTTGTGAGGGGTAATACACCCCATAGGTGAAGTAATTGATTATGTGCTCCTAGTTGTGGAGGCTACGTATGCACGAGGTGACGAGTCCGTGCATAGCTACTATTATGCTATTGTCCGGGTAGTTAGGACCCAAAAGCATGTTGCACGTGGATTAATGGTGAACCCATTGGTAGCTTGAATTGCTTAACTCACATCGAATTAGTAAGTGAATTTCTAAAAGGATTAAACTTTATTTCTTAAATTGTTAAAGGAGAATTGGTTTTATTTGAATAAATATTCCCCGATAAGTTCTTATTTGACTGATTGAGCATGTATTTTATGTGTGCCTGCGTCGCATGCATGATTCGCGAGCAGGATATGTGTTTATTTATGGAACGGGACGAACGCCTCGGTGAGAATAGATTCATCTATGGTTCGTGCCGCTCGACCCTCGGCAGTGCACAATTTACATTTCTGTTGGAGCGGGCCGTCGACCTCGGCATGATTTGCGCGTGTTTATCGGTTACTTGAAAATTGTAAATGTGGAATTGGCCCTACGTGGCTTGATATAAACTGATAAGATAATAAAGAACAAACTTTAGAAGCCTTGGATTTATTGTTGAAGGTGTTTACCTATTTTTCTGGCTTCACAATCAGAACTTCTAAACAAATCCATGATTTTCCGCGCGCTTATAGAATATTGCTAATTGACCTTTAGTGAGTGTCGTACTTGGCCATCTCGTGTCTACCCCTTCGGGATTAGGCGGGATACTCACTGAGTATACGTTGATTACGTACTCATACTAAACTTTTGTGCATTTTTGTTGCACATGCATTTATACCTCTCTCAGCCTATCAAGCGTAGCAACACGGACGACTCTGGGACTAGGTGAGCTGCATTGTTCGAGATGACCCGCAGTCAGTGTAGTTCCTTTCAGCATTTTATTATTTATTTCATGTCCACTGTATTTCGGACAGATGTTGTATTTTACTTTCCTTACCGATAGTTGCTCATGTACTTGTGACACTGGGTTTCTAGGATGGGTTTCAACGAATTTGTACTAGTTGTTATTATTTAAATTTAAATTCAAGTAGTGAACTTTTATTTATGAAAATAAAAGGAAAAACCTTAGATTTTCAAAAGTATTAAAAGAGGAATTAATTGATAATCTAGTTGGCTGGCCTGACAGAGGTGTCCGGCGTCACCATGACCCTTAGTAGATTTTGGGTTGCGACAGACAAGGCCAGCCAGAACAACGCAAACACCTCCTTTTAGCCAACTAATTAATATTAACAAATCTAAAATAGCCATAAATGCAGAAACAACGATAATAATCAGGGAAACCACCCCGACATAGCCCAAATCGTAGTGTCACAAGTCATAAGCCACTACAAAGTTTACTATACGTCTACAAAGTATGAAATCCGATACAATAGTATGATGAAACATAAATGATAGAGGATAGGGGAGATAAGGGGCTGCGGACGTCAACAGCTACCTTGTAACTCCAAATCGATACCTGGTCTGGAAGGAATCAGGACTCGGGTGCGGACTCTGCTATGCCTGAATCTGCACACATGGTGCAGGGAGTAATGTGAGTACTCCGACCCACTGAGTAATAATAATAAATAATGGCTAAAAGCATGAAAACACATAAAGGCACAAAGCAATTCTATATCAGGTAGTAAATCACTTAAAGCAGTAAAATCGTGAAGAATCAAATGAAATCTCCTTTTAAAAAAGGTAAATCATGTAAAACAACAGGTAAATAGTAAGTACAAATCTGCCCTTCGGGTTCAATATCAATCGCTCAACATAGTATCAGCCCCTCAGGCTAAGTATCAGTCACTCAGCATAGTATTAGCCCCCGGGCATAGTATCAGTCACTCAGCATGGTATCAGCCCCTCGGGCTCACTCTCAGATCATATGGGTACCCACGCTCACTGTAGGTGTGCAGACTCCGGAGGGTCCCCTTACGGCCCAAGCGCTATATCAAGCCACCTCGTGGCATCATCACTCGGCCTCACATCACTCAGCCTCCCATCACTCAAGCCACCTCGTGGCATGTAAAGCATCTCATATCACTCAACATATCCTCACATATGGCCCTCAGGCTCACTCAGTCCAGAAATCATCACAAGCCCCTCGGGCATCAGTAAAACAGTAGTGCTCAGCCCAAACAACATTGGAAGTATCATTCAAGTCTCAAAATTCAACTAAAAGTGGTTGAGCTTGTAAAGCAGTATTAGTCAATAGGACTGAGTTCAAGTATTAGATAAAAAATAATGAGGAAACAGTGATAAAAGTCCACGAAGGATCAAGTAGTCAGCATGAAGCCCAAAATATGGCAATAAGCCCAAATTATGTTGATAACAAGCATATCTCAGTCAAATACGCGGTAAAAACATCAATCGGGACGGACCAAGTCACATTCCCCAATAGTAAATAACCGCGCACACGTTATTAAGCGCGTGTTTCACCTTAATATAGCACTACGTTGTGCAATCCGAGGTTTCAAAGCCTCAGGACATCATTTACTATCATTACTCACCTCAGGTCGGCCAAATCTCTAGCTCGCTATGCCCTTGCCTCTCAAATCAGCTTCCTAGCACGTCGAATCTGACCAAAACCACAACGAATACATCACAATAGGCTAAAGGAACATAGCCCAATCGAAAAGAATCGAAAAATAGCAAAAGCCTCGAAATTAGCAAAACCCGAGCCATCTAACTCATAAGTCAACATCCGATTGACTTTTCCAAACCAAACCTTCCTTAAAGCGACTAAGCGTCTCATTTCCAACCAAAACCTCTCCGAATCAACCCGATCACATAAGATACGGATAAGGAAGCATAATGAAGCTGAAAATGGGAAACGAAGCGATAACTCATGAGACAACGGGTCAGGTCGTCACACCCTCCCCAGCTAAAACAAATGCTCGTCCTTGAGCGGGTCAAGAAACATACCTGAAGCCTCAAATAGGTGAGGATATCAGCTCTGCATCTCCCGCTCGGTCTCCCAAGTAGCCTCCTCCACAGGCCGACCTCTCCAATACACTTTCACCGAAGCTATATCCTTTGATCTCAACTTTCGCATCTGACGACCTAAAATAGCCACTGGCTCCACATCATAGGCAAATCATCATCCAACTAAACCGTGCTGAAGTCCAAAACATGGGATGGGTCCCCAACATACTTCCGGAGCATAGAAACATGAAATACCGAATGCACGTCTGACAGGCTGGGTGGCAAGGCAAGAATATAAGCAACCTCTCCAATCCTCCTAAGTACATCGAAAGGTCCAATAAATCGCAGACTCAACTTCCATTTCTTTCTAAACCTCATAACACCCTTCATGGGCGAAACCTTCAGTAAGACCTTCTCACCAACCATATAAGACACATCTCGGACCTTTCGGTCCGCATAAATTTTCTGACGCGACTGTGCTGTACGAAGCCTCTCCTGAATCAGCTTCACCTTCTCTAAGGCATCCTGAACCAACTCTGTCCCCAATAGCCTAGCCTCGCTGGGCTCAAACCAACCAACTGGAGATCTACACCGCCTCCCATACAACGCCTCATACGGAGCCATTTGAATGCTGGAATGATAACTATTGTTGTAGGAAAACTCTGCAAGCGGCAAAAGCTCATCCCAAGAACCTCCAAAATCAATAACACAGGCACGCAACATGTCCTCTAATATCTGAATAGTACGCTCGGACTGCCTGTCCGTCTGAGGATGAAATGTTGTGCTCAACTCCACCTGTGTACCCAACTCTCGCTAAAAAGTCCTCCAGAACTGAGAAGTAAACTGAGTACCTCTATCTGAAATAATAAACACTGGAACACCATGCAATCGAACCATCTCCCTGATAAAGATCCCTGCCAGCTGCTCCAAAGAATAAGTAGTACACACCGGAATGAAGTGCGCAGACTTGGTCAGTCGATCCACAATCACCCAAATTGAATTGAACTTCTTCAAAGTCTGAGGAAGGCTACACACAAAATCCAGAGTGACACTCTCCCACTTCCACTCGGGAATAATCATCCGCTAAAGCACGCCACCCGGTCTCTGATGCTCATATTTCACCTGCTGATAGTTGAGACACCGAGCCACAAATCATACAATAACCTTTTTCATTCTCCTCCACCAATAGTGCTGCCTCAAATCCCAATACATCTTCGCGGCACCTAGATGAATGGAATACCGTGAGCTATGGGCCTCCTCCAATATCAACTCCTGAAGCGCATCCACATTGGGCATACAAATCCGGCCCTGCATCCTTAACACACCATCCCCACCAATGGTCACATCTCTGGAATCATCATACTGAACCCTGTCCTTAGGGACAAGAAAATGAGGATCATCACACTGGCGCTCTTTCATACAATCATATAAGGAATACCGAAAAACCACACAAGCCAACACCTGACTAGGCTCCGAAATATCTAGTCTCACCAACAGATTGGCAAGGGCCTAAACCTTAACTGCAAAGGGTCTCTCCCCAATTGAATGTACGCCAAACTCCCAATACTCACTGCCTTTCATCTCAAGGCATAGGCCACTACATTGGCCTTTCCCGGATGATACAATATGGTGATGTCATAGTCCTTAAGCTACTCCAACCATCTACGCTGCCTCAAATTAAGATAGTTTTGTTTGAACAAATGCTGAAGACTATGATAATCAGTGAATACCTCGCAATATACACCAACAAGTAGTGCCTCCAAATCTTCAAGGCATGAACTATGACAGCCAACTCCAAATCATGAACATAGTAGTTCTTCTTGTGGGGCTTCAGCTGACGAGAAGCATAAGCAATAACTCTACCCTCCTACATTAATACACATCAAATCCCAACTCTCGAAGCATCACAATATACAGTATAAAAACCTGAAGCTGATGGCAAGACCAATACTGGAGCTGTGGTCAAAGCTGTCTTGAGATTTTGAAAGCTCTCCTTGCACTCATCTGACCATACAAATGGAGCACCCTTCTGAGTCAACTTGGTCAAGGGCGATACTATAGAGGAAAATTTCTGAACAAACCGGCGATAATAACCAGCCAAACCAAGGAGACTACGAATCTCTGTGGCGGAGGACGGTTTGGGCCAACTTTGAACTGCCTCTATCTTCTTCGGGTCGACCTAAATACCCTCGCTGGACACCACGTGCCCCAAGAAAGCCATTGAGCTGAGCCAAAACTCACACTTGGAGAACTTTGCATAAAGCTTCTCCTCCCTCAATCTCTGCAATACAACTCTAAATGCGCGTGCTCCTCCTGACTACGTGAGTATACCAGAATATCATCAATGAAAATAATAACGAACGAATCCAGATAAGGCTGAAATACACTATTCATCAAATGTATGAACGATGCTGGGGCATTAGTCAACCCAAAAGACATAACAAGAAACTCATAGTGTCCATATCTAGTCCTGAAAGCAGTCTTAATAATATATGAATGCCTGATCTTCAACTAGTGATAGCCCGAACGGAGATCAATCTTGGAGAACACCCTCGCTCCTAGAAGTTGGTCAAATAAATCATCAATGCGAGTCAAGTGATACCTGTTCTTCACTGTTACCTTGTTCAATTGCCTGTAGTCAATGCACATCCTCATGGTGCCATCCTTCTTCTTCACAAACAGAACCGGTGCACCCTATTGTGACATACTAGGCCGAATGAACCCCTTATCTAGGAGTTCCTGAAACTGATCCTTCAATTCTTTCAACTCCGCTGGTGCTATACGATATGGAGGAACTGAAATGGGCTGAGTGCCCGGCACCAGGTCAATACCAAAATCAATGTCCCTGTCCAGTGGCATGTCCGACAGGTCTGCAGGAAATACATCGGGAAACTCCCTCACAACCGGAACAGAATAAATGCTAGGAGTCTTGGCTCCAAAATCCCTCACAAATGCCAAATATGATAGGCAACCCTTCCCAACCATACGCTGGGACTTTAAGAATGAAATCACTCTACTGGGAACATAATCAGCCACACCACGCCACTCGATCCTCGATACACCCGGTATAGCCAAAGTGACTGTCGTAGCATGACACGAAGATAACCAGTCCATGCCCAAAATAACACTAAAGTCCACCATGCTCAATAACAATAGATCAACTCGGGTCTCCAGACCCCCAATAGTCACCAAACATGATCGGTACACATGGTCTACAACAATAGTATCGCCCACTGGGGTATATACATAAACAGGTAAAGGAAGACACCCTAGGGATGTAACCAAATGATGAGCAAAATATGAGGACACATAAGAATAGGTGGAACCAGGATCAAATAAGACTGAGGCATCTCTGTGGCAAACTGAAACAACACCTGTAATGACAGCATCTGATGAAAAGGAATCTGACCTGCCTGGAAGAACATAAAAATGAGCCTGAACACCGCCTGATAGACCTCCACCTCTGGGGCGACCCTTGGCTTCTTGACCCTCACCCTAGCTGACTGGGCGGGTTCTGAAGAAACTAGACCAAAAGACGAGGGCTGGCCCCTCTGCTGAGATGAGCTAGCAGCACGATGAGGATACTACCTCCACATATCCCCAAACTCTCCACACTCAAAACAACTCTCAGGTGCTAGAGAATGGGACTGAAGGGAACCTCTCGCGCCGGAGTGACTAGATGACGCACTCGGCCTTGAAGAACCAGGGACAAACGGGGCACGAGATGAACTCTATGCTGGAAGAGCACTGAGTGAAGGCTGACTCTGCTGAGAACCATGATAACCACGACTTGAAGATGCCGCACGATACTCGGGACAGTTCGATTGAGCGGGCCTGAGAGAACAACCCCTACCCTGCTGGAACTGGACGCTCAAAGGAGCGCCACTGTAACTGCCAGAACCTCGAGGCCTCTTGGCCTCCCTTTCCTCTCGATCCTGACGGCGAACCGCCTCAATCTCTCGAGCTATATCAACCACCTCCTTGAATGTAGCACCCAATAATCTCTCTCTAGTCATAAGAACACGGAGATGATAGTTACGGCCATCAACAAATCTCATGATCCACTCACGATCCGACGGAACCATCCAAACGGCATGACAAGCCAACTCCAAAAACCTCATCTCATACTGAGACATAGTCATATCTTCCTGCCGTAGCCACTCAAACTGCATACGCAGCTCCTTTCTGCGGGACTGCGGTACATACTTCTCCAAGAAGAGAGTGGAGAACTCCTGCCAAGTCAAAGGTGCTGCACTAGCTGGCCTACGCCTCTTATACGCCTCCCACAAAGTGAAGGCAGCCCCAGTAAACTGAAAGGTGGTGAATGCCACACCACTAGACTCAAGAATCATCATTGTACAGAGCATCCGCTAACACCTGTCACGAAAACCCTAGGCATTCTCGCCCTCAGCACTACTGAATGTTGGAGGCTGGAGTCTACCAAACCTCTCAAGTCGACGCTGCTCATCCTCAAGCATAGCTGGAACCCTGAACGGCTACACTGGTGCAACTGGCTGAGATGGAGGTGCCTCTGGGGTCTGTAATCCCTGCACTACCTGCTCAGGTATGCGGGCAACAGGGGTCTGATTGCCTCCCCCAGCCAGTGAAGTAGCTGCTGCTGTGGTGGCTAAAACTGCCTGAGCTAGGCCAGTGCAAACTGCCAAGATCTGAGCCAAGGCTTCCTGAAGACCCAGAGTCACAATGGGCACAACTGGTGATGCTGGAGCCTGGTCCTGAGCTGGGGCAACTGGAGGATCCACTGGTTTTGCCCCTGCTGCTCTGCCTCTTCCACGACCATGACCGCGTCCACGACCTCTGGTGGCCTCAGTGGTGTGGTACTGGTGATCATCCGCCCCGTCCGGTAGCTCATGTCCTCACCATCTGTGAGAGAATAGAATAAATAAAAGTTTAGTGCTCGGATCAACAAATTCGCATAATAAGAATTTCAAGAAAATGAAATTTTCCTAAAGGTTCTGCAACCTCTCGAGGATAAAAACAAACATCTCCGTACTAATTCGCAAGACTCTACTAAACCTGCTCATAACTTGTGAGACCTAGTAACCTAGGCTCTAATACCAACTTGTCACGACCCAATTCCCGAACTCGGCAGTGATGGGGCCTCTCACGAAGACAAGGCCAACCAAAACAATGCAAACACCTTCTTTTAGAAAACTAATAAACATTAACAAATCTAAAACATGTCTCAGATAGCCATAAATGCGGAAACAACGATAATAATCAGGAAAATCATCCCGACACAGCCCAAATAGGGGTGTCACAAGTCATAAGCCACTACATAATTTACTATATGTCTACAAAGTATGAAATCCGATATAATAGTATAATGAAACATAAATGATAGAGGATATGGGAGATAAGGGGCTGCGGACGTCAACAGCTATCGCGTAACTCCAAATCGCTGCCTGGTCTGGAAGGAATCAGCGCTCGGGTGTGGACTCTGCTATGCCTAAATCTGCACACATGGTGTAGGGAGTAATGTGATTACTCCGACCTAGTGAGTAATAACAATAAATAATGGCTGAAAGCATGAAAATACATAAAGGCACAAAGCAATTCTATATCAGGCAGTAAATCACTTAAAGCAGTAAAACCGTGAAGAATCAAATGAAATGTCCTTTTAAAATAGGTATATCAGGTAAAACAACAGGTAAATAGTAAGTACAACTTTGCCTCTCAGGCCCAGTATCAATCATTCAGCATAGTATCAGCCCCTCGGGCTCAGTATCAGTCACTCAACATTGTATCAACCCCTCGGGCTCAGTATCAGTCATTCAACATGGTACCATCCCCTCGGGCTCACTCTCAGATCATATGGGTACCCGCGCTCACTGTGGGTGTGTAGACTCGGAGGGGCCCCTTACGGCCCAAGCGCTATATCAAGCCACCTCGTGGCTTCATCACTCGGCACTCAGCCTCCCATCACTCAAGCCACGCCGTGGCATATAAATATCACTCAGCATATCCTCATATATGGCCCTCGTCCTCACTCAGTCCAGAAATCATCACAAGCCCTTCGGGAATCAGTAAAACAGTAGTGCTCAGCACAAACAACATTGGAAATATCATTTAAGTCTCAAAATTCAATTAAAAATGGTTGAGTTTGTAAAGCAGTATTAATCAATAGGACTGAGTTCAAGTAATATATCAAAAATAGTGAGGAAACGGTGATAAAAGTCCATGAAGGATCGAGTAGTGGCATGAAGCACAAAATATGGCAATAAGCCCAAATCATGTTGATAACAAGCATATGTCAGTCAAATACGCGGTAAAAACATCAATCAGGACGGACCAAGTCACATTTCCCAATAGTAAATAACCGCGCGCTCATTATTAAGCGCGTGTTTCACCTCAATATAGCACTACGTTGTGCAATCCGAGGTTTCAAAGCCTCAGGACATCATTTACTATCATTACTCACCTCAGACCGGCCAAATCTCTAGCTCGCTATGCCCTTGCTTCTCAAATCGGCCTCCTAGCACGTCGAATCTGACCAAAACTACAACGAATACATCACAATAGGCTAAAGGAACATAGCCCAATCGAAAAGAATCGAAAAATAGCAAAAGCCTCGAAATTAGCAAAACCCGAGCCATCTAACTCATAAGTCAACATCCGATTGACTTTTCCAAACCAAACCTTCCTTAAAGAGACTAAGCGTCTCATTTCCAACCAAAACCTCTCCGAACCAACCCAATCACATAAGATATGGATAATGAAGCATAAAGAAGCTAAAAATGGGGAAACGAAGTAGTAACTCATGAGACGACGGGTCAGGTTGTCACACCCTCCCCAACTAAAATAAACGCTCGTTCTCGAGCGGGTCAAGAAATATGCCTGAAGCCTCAAACAAGTGAGGATATCGGCTCCACATCTCCCGCTCGGTCTCCCAAGTAGCCTCCTTTATGGGCCGACCTCTCCACTTCACTTTCAACGAAGCTATATCCTTTGATCTCAACTTTCGCATCTGACGACCTAAAATAGCCACTGGCTCCACATCATAGGTCAAATCATCATCCAACAGAACCGTGCTGAAGTGAAAAACATGGGATGGGTCCCCAACATACTTCCGAAGCATAGAAACATGAAATACCGCATGCACGCCTGACAGGCTGGGTGGAAAGCAAAGCATATAAGCAACCTCTCCAATCCTCCTAAGTACCTCGAAAGGTCCAATAAATAGCGGACTCAAATTCACTTTCTTTCCAAACCTCATAACACCCTTCATGGGCGAAACTTTCAACAAGACTTTCTCACCAACCATATAAGACACATCTCGGACCTTCCGGTCCGCATAACTCTTCTGATGCGAATGTGGTGTATGAAGCCTCTCCTGAATCAGCTTCACCTTCTCTAAGGCATCTTGAACCAACTCTGTCCGCAAAAGCCTAGCCTCGCTGGGCTCGAACCAACCAACTGGAGATCTACACCGCCTCCCATACAACGCCTCATAAGGAGCCATTTGAATGCTCGACTGATAACTATTGTTGTACGCAAACTCTGCAAGCAGCAAAAGATCATCCCAAGAACCTCCAAAATCAATAACACAGGCACACAACATGTCCTCTAATATCTGAATAGTACGCTCGGACAGCCCGTCCGTCTGAGGATAAAATGCTGTGCTGAACTCCACATGTGTACCCAACTCTAGCTGAAAAGTCCTCCAGAACTGAGAAGTAAACTGAGTACCTCTATCTGAGATAATAAACACTGGAACACTATGCAATAGAATAATCTCCCGGATAAAGAACCCTGCCAGCCGCTCCAAAGAATAGGTAGTACACACCAGAATGAAGTGCGCAGACTTGGTCAGCCGATCCACAATCACCCAAATCGAATCGTACTTCTTCAAAGTACGAGGAAGGCCGCTCACAAAATCCATAGTGACTCTCTCCCACTTCCACTCGGGAATAATCATCTGCTGAAGTATGCCACTCGGTCTCTGATGCTCATATTTCACCTGTTGATAGTTGAGACACCGAGCCACAAATCATACAATATCTTTCTTCATTCTCCTCCACCAATAGTGCTGCATCAAAACCTGATACATCTTCGCGGCACCCGGATGAATGGAATACCGCGAGCTATGGGCCTCCTCCAATATCAACTCCTGAAGCCCATCCACATTGGGCACACAAATCCGGCCCTGCATCCTCAACACACCATCCTCACCAATGGTCACATCCCTGGCATCATCATGCTAAACCCTGTCCTTAAGGACAAGCAAATGTGGATCATCGTACTGGCGCTCTTTGATGCGATCATATAAGGAAGATCGAGAAATCACACAAGCCAACACCCGACTAGGCTCCGAAATATCTAGTCTCACCAACCGATTGGCCAAGGCCTGAACTTCAACTGCAAAGGGTCTCTCCCCAACTGAATGTATGCCAAACTCCCCATACTAATTGCCTTACGCTCAAGGCATCGGCCACTACATTGGCCTTTCCCGGATGATACAATATGGTGATGTCATAGTCCTTAAGCAACTCCAACCATCTACGCTGCCTCAAATTAAGATCATTTTGTTTGAACAAATGCCGAAGACTACGATAATCAGTGAATACCTCACAAGATACACCATACAAGTAGTGCCTCTAAATCTTCAAGGCATGAACTATGGCAGCCAACTCCAAATCATGAACATGGTAGTTCTTCTCGTGGGGATTTAGCTGACGAGAAACATAAGCAATAACTCTACCCTCCTACATTAATACACATCCAATCCCAACTCTTGAAGTATCACAATATACAGTATAAGAACCTGAAGCTGATGCCAAGACCAATACTGGAGCTGTGGTCAAAGCTGTCTTGAGCTTTTGAAAGCTCTCCTCGCACTTGTCCAACCATACAAATGGAGCACCCTTTTGAGTCAACTTGGTCAAGGGCAATACTATAGAGGAAAATCCCTGAACAAACCAGCGATAATAACCTGCCAAACTAAGGAAACTATGAATCTCTATGGCGAAGGACGGTCTGGGCCAACTCTGAAGTGCCTCTATCTTCTTCGGGTCGACTTGAATAACCTCGCTGGACACCACGTGCCCCAAGAAAGCCACTGAGCTGAGCCAAAACTCACACTTGGAGAACTTTGCATAAAGCTTCTCCTCCCTCAATCTCTGCAATACAACTCGCAAATGCGCGTGCTCCTCCTAACTACGCGAGTACACCAGAATATCATCAATGAAAACAATAACGAAATCCAGATAAGGCCAAAATACACTATTCATCAAATGCATGAACGTTGTTGGGGCATTAGTCAACCTAAAAGACATAACAAGAAACTCATAGTACCCATATTTAGTCCTGAAAGCAGTCTTAATAATATCTGAATCCCTGATCTTCAACTAGTGATTGCCCGAACGGAGATCAATCTTGGAGAACACCCTCGATCCCTAAAGCTGATCAAATAAATCATCAATGCGAGTCAAGGGATACTTGTTCTTCACTGTTACTTTGTTCAATTGTCTGTAGTCAATGCGCATCCTCATGGTGCCATTATTCTTCTTCATAAACAGAATCGGTACACCCTATGGTGACACACTAGGCCGAATGAACCCCTTATCTAGGAGTTCCTGAAGCTGATCCTTCAATTCTTTCAACTCCGCTGGTTTCATACAATATGGCGGAATGGAAATGGGCTGAGTGCCCGGCACAAGGTCAATACCAAAATCAATGTCCCTATCTGGTGGCATACCCGATAGGTCTGCAGGAAATACATCGGTAAACTCCCTCTTAACCGGAACAGAATAAATACTAGGAGTCTCGGCTCCAACATCCCTCACAAACTCCAAATATGATAGGCAACCTTTCCCAACCAAAAGCTGGGTCTTTAAGAATGAAATTATGCTACTGGGAACATAAATAGTCACACCATGCCACTCGATCCTCGGTACACCCGGTATAGCCAAAGTGACTGTCGTAGCATGACACGAAGATAACCAGTCCATGCCCAAAATAACACTAAAGTCCACCATGCGCAATAACAATAGATCAACTCGGGTCTCCAAACCCCCCAATAGTCACCGAACATGACCGGTACACATGGTCTACAACAATAGTATCGCCCACTAGGGTAGATACATGAACAGGTAAAGGAAGATACCCTAGGGACATACCCAAATGATGAGAAAAATATGAGGACACATAAGAATAGGTGGAACCGGGATCAAATAAGACAGAGGCATCTCTGTGGCAGACTGAAACAATACCTGTAATGACAGCATCTAAAGCAATGGCATCTGACCTGCGTGGAAGAGCATAAAAATAAGCATGATTACCGCCTGATCGACCTCCACCTCTAGGGCGACCCTTGGATGCCTAACCCTCAGCCGTAGCTAACTGGGCGGGTGCTGAAGAAGCTGGACCAGAAGACGAGGGCTGGCCCCTCTGCTGAGATGAGCTAGCAGCACGATGAGGATACTGCCTCCACATATGCCCAAACTCTCCACACTCAAAAAAACTCCCAGGTGCTGGAGAATGGGACTGAAGGGAACCTCTTGCGCCGGAGTGACTAGCTGACGCACTCTGCCTTGAAGAACCCTGGACAAACGGGGCGCAAGATGAACTCTGTGCTGGAAGAGCACTGAGTGAAGGCTGAATCTGCTGAGAATCATGATAACCACGACTTGAAGATGCCCCATGATACTCGGGACGGGCCGACTGAGCGGGCCTGAAAGAACAACTCTTACCCTGCTGGAACTGGCCCCTCGAAGGAGCGCCACTGTAACTGCCAGAACCTCGAGGCCTCTTGTCCTCCCTTTCCTCTCGATCCTGACAGCGAACCGCCTCAATCTCTCGAGCTATATCAAGCACCTCATCGAATGTAGCACCCAATACTCTTTCTATAGTCATAACAACACGGAGGTGGTAGTTAAGGCCATCAACAAATCTCTTGATCCACTCACAATCCGACGGAACCATCCAAACGACATGACAGGCCAACTCTGAAAACCTCATCTCATACTGAGACACAGTCATATCTCCCTGCCGTAGCCACTTAAACTACCTGCGCAGATCTTTTCTGCGGGACTATGGTACATACTTCTCCAAGAAGAGAGTGGAGAACTCCTGCCAAGTCAAAGGTGCTGCACCAGCCGGCCTACGCCTCTCATACGCCTCCCACCAAGTGAAATCAGCCCCAGTAAACTGAAAGGTGTGAATGCCACACTACTAGACTCAGGAATCATCGCTGTACGGAGCATCCGCTGACACCTATCATGAAAACCCTGGGCATCCTCGCCCTCAGCACCACTGAATATTAGAGGCTGGAGTCTACCAAACCTCTCTAGACGACACTGCTCATCCTCAAGCATAGCTGGAACCCTGAACTCCTGCACTGGTGCAACTGGCTGAGCTGGAGGTGCCTTTAGAGTCTGTAATCCTTGCACTATCTGCTCAGGTGTGCGGGTAAAGGGGGTCTGATTGCCTCCCCCGTCCAGTGAAGTAGCTGCTACTGCAGTGGCTGAAACTGCCTGAGCCAGGCCAGTGCAAACTGTCAAGATCTGAGCCAAGGCCTCCTGAAGACCCGGAATCACAATGGGCACAGTTTGTACCTGAACTGGTGCTGCTGGAGCCTGGTCCTGAGCTGGGGTAACTGGAGGATCCACAGGTGCTACCCCTGCTGCTCTGCCTCTTCCACGACCATGACCGCGTCCACGGCCTCTGGTGGCCTCAGTGGGTGGTACTGATGGTCATCCGCCTCGTCTGGTAGCTCATGTCCTCACCATCTGTGAGAGAATAGAATAAATAAAAGTTTAGTGCTCGGATCAACAAATTCGCATAACAAGAATTTCAAGAAAATGAAATTTTCCTAAAGGTTCTGCAGCCTCTCGAGGATAAATACAGATATCTCCGTACTAATCCGCAAGACTCTACTAAACCTGCTCATGACTCGTGAGACCTAGTAACCTAGGCTCTAATACCAACTTGTCACGATCCAATTCCCGAACTCGGCCGTGATGGGGCCTCTCATGAAGACAAGGCCAACCAAAATAACGCAAACACCTCCTTTTAGCCAACTAATAAACATTAACAAATCTAAAACATGTCTAAGATAGCCATAAATGCGGAAAAAACGATAATAATCAGGGAAAACATCCCGACACAGCCTAAATCGGGGTGTCACAAGTCATAAGCCACTACATAATTTACTATACGTCTATAAAGTATGAAATCTGATACAATAGTATAATGAAACATAAATGATAGAGGATAGGGGAGACAGGGGGCTGCGGACGTCAACAGCTATCTCGTAACTCCAAATCGCTGCCTGGTCTGGAAGGAGTCAGCGGTCGGGTGTGGACTCTGCTATGCCTGAATCTGAACGCATGGTGCTGGTGAGTACTCCGACCCAGTGAGTAATAACAATGAATAATGGCTGAAAGCATGAAAACACATAAAGGCACAAAGCAATTCTATATCAGGATGTAAATCACTTAAAGCAGTAATACCGTGAAAAATCAAATGAAATCTCTTTTTAAAATAGGTAAATCAGGTAAAATAACAGGTAAATAGTAAGTAGAAATCTGCCCCTTAGGCCCAGTATCAATCGCTCAGCACAGTATCAGCCCCTCGGGCTCAGTATCAGTCACTCAGCATAGTAACAGGTTAACTGGCGGATAATATGGATAATCATATTATCCATGAAGTCTTGCATATGTTTACTTTTGGGAGAATTCTTATTCTCCCTAACTTGAGGAACCCCCAATTTGAAGCTTTATAATATAAAAGTTAGACCCATTGGTTACTCATTACTTATCCATTTTTCAAATGGATAATACGGTTCTTATCCATATTTGACCCATTTTTAAAAGTTCATTATCCAACCCATTTTTAATGGATAATATGGGTGGTTAACTATTTTATTTTAACCATTTTATCACCCCTATGCACTATGATAAATTCTTTGAAAATATCAAGGGAATTGGTGAAAATCCAATAGAGAAGTCAGTGTATACTCTAACATGAAAGTTGTATTGAAAATTATATAATCAAATCTAACCTGATAAAAGAGTTATCTAAATTTAAAAGTAATTAAAGTGTGAGATGATGAAAATCAGAAGATAAAATATACCATGATATTATAAAGTTAAGTATGAAAGATGTACATATACCAGAAGTAAATACGTTGTCTTTGGAAATGTAAAAATACCATTTGCTGACAAGATCCAAATTTCACGTATTTAGTTTGCTATATACATATATTCGACGCCCATAAACAAAAAAATTGAACCACAAAGAAGTATAGGTATTTTTTCTTAGTATTCTTTTTTTACAGCGAAATAATTGTGCTCTGTCAATGGATTAATCCTAGACAAATATTCACCATACGATGATCTATATCAATCATTCGTAGAAAGCTGTACTGTTTTCATATATAATTATTATTCAAAAACTTTTTTTTAAAACATATTAATATTATTTTATATAATCATGTACTACATGACTCGGTATACACGTGTAATCGCAATGCATATTTGTATATTATAAATACTAAATTGATCCTATTTTTAGCCAATAATTTTCAGCAATTAAACATTTATGTATTTTTTCCACGCCAATTTCTTTAAATGATTCTTATTATCACGACCCAAAATCCACTAAGGGTCGTGGTGGCGCCGGATACCTCTTTCGGGCAAGCCAACTAAATTATCAATTTAAATTCTCTTTTAATACCTTTGAAAATCTAGGATTTTTTCTTCCATTTTTCATAATTAAAACAATCTCTACTTCAATTCAAATTAAGTAATAACTATTGGTACACACCTTTCGAAAATCATCCCAGAACCCGGTGTCACAAGTGCATGAGCATCTATTGATAAGGAAAATAAAATACAACATTTGTCTGAAATATAGTGGACAAGGAATAAATATAAAAATGCTGAAAGGAACTACACTAGCTGCGGGTCGCCTCGAACAATGCATCTCACCTAGTCCCAGAATCATCCGTTGCTACGCCCAGTAGGCTGCTAGAGATACATATACCAGTGCAACAAAGATGCACAGAAGTGTAGTATGAGTACGTAAACAACGTGTACTCAATGAGTATCTCGTCTAATCTCGAAGAAGTAGAGACGATATGGTCAACTTTGACACTTACTAGTGGTTCAATAATAATATACTCAATGAGCAAGGAAATCAGGGATTTTATATGGCAATTCTAACTCACGACGCTGGTAAACAGGCAATACACCTTTAACAGATAATAAAGTATTTTCAAGGTTCACTTTTCTTTATCCTATCAATTTATATCAAGCCACGAAGGGTAAATTTCACGTTTAGAATTTCTCAAGGGACAAATAACATGCGCAAATCACACCGAGGCGACGACCCGATCCAACAGAAATGTAAACTATGCACTGCCGAGGGTCGAACGGCTCGAACCATAGATGCATCTATTTAATCTGCCGAGGTGTTCGGACCATTCCATAAATAAACACATACCCTGCTCGTGAATCATGCATGCGACGCAGGTTCACATAGAGATACATCCTCAATCAGTCAATTAGGAACTTATCGGGGATATTTATCAAATTAAGACAATTTCTCTCTTTAACAATTCAGGAAAATGATGCTTAATCTCATTTTAAATTCATTTACTAATCCAAGGTGATTTTAGCAATTCAAGCTATCAATGAGTTCATAAATAATCCAAGTATAACATGCTTATAGATTCTAACAACCCGGACAATAGCATAATAGTAGCTACGCACGGACTCTTGTCACCTCATGCGTACGTAGCCCCCACAAATATGATCACATAATCAATTATTACACCTATGGGACATTTCCCTCTTACAAGGTTAGAAAGGAGACTCACCTTGCTCCGAAGATCCATAAACGGCCTCCAAGCCTTCCCGAGGACTTGAATCGTTGCCAAATGTTCTGAAACTAGCCAAATAACAGCAAACTAATGAGAATATACTCGAATTACTTGTTAACAATTCAAATTATACAAATCCCCAACTCCGCTCAGTGAAATGACCAAAATGCCCTCAGGCCCACGTGCCCGGATTCCGAAATTTCTCGAAGATATACTCTACCCATAACTTCACTAGCTTAAATATATAATTTACTCCTAATTCCATGCTCAAATTCGTGGTAAAATCCAATTTATCAAGTTTCTAGGTTTTCTTCCAAAATCGTAATTTTTATATTAATTTTCATGCCCAAATCCATACATAGTTGATGTATTCAACTCAAAATAGGTGGGGATGACTTGCCTTTTCATTGATGACGAAAATCCCCCCTTGAAGCTCCCCCAAAAATCGCCCAAGCCATGAAAAAATGAGAGAAATGAACTCAAATCACGATTTTTAAACATCCAGTCTACCCCAGTTGTTTCTGCTTCTGCGGAATTATATCCTATTATGCGGTTCCGCTTTTGTGGTCAAAAATGTCGCTTTTGCGGTCCTGGGCTCCATCCCAATTTCCGCGTCTGCGGACGACCCACCGCATATGTGTTTCTGTTTCTGCGAATCTTGGGCCGCTTCTGCGGTCCTGGGCTGCTCCATCTCCAGCCGCTTTTGCTGCTTCTTCTTCGCTTCTGCGGGGACGCTTCTGCGATCCCAAATCAGCAGAAGCGGAAATACCAGAAGCAGCAGCCCCAGCCCCCTCTTCAAACTCCGAACTCGATTCTTTAACTACCCGAAATCCACCCAAGGCCCCCGGGACCTCAACCAAACCTGCCGACCAATCCCAAAACACGTTACGGACTTGCTCGAGGCCTCAAATCATATCAAACAATGCTAAAACCATGAATTACACCCCGATTCAAACTTTATGAACTTTGAACTTTCCAACTTCTACTTCTGATGTTTAAACCTATCAAATCATGTCCGATTGACCTCAAATTTTGCAGACAAATCATATTTGACATTACGGACCTACTCCAACTTCGGGAATTGGATTCTGACCCCGATATCAAAAAGTCCACTTCCGGGCAAACTTCTCAAAAACCTTCAAATTTCTATCTTTAGCCAAATGGCTTCAAAATGACCTACGGACCTCCGAATTCTCTTCCGATCGCGCTCCCAACTCCAGGATCACCATATGGAGCTACTCCCAGTCTCGAAATTCCAAACGGACATCGATAACACTGAAATGCACTTCAAACCAAACTTATGAATTTTCTTTTAAAATGCCACCTTCCTCAATAGGCGCCAAAACGCTTCCGGGTCATCCAAAACCCGATCCGGGCATATGCCCAAGTCCAAAATCATCATATGAACCTGCTGGAACCTTCAGATCTTGATTTTGAAGTTGTTTACTCAAAATTCCAATCTTAGCCATTTTCTCCAACTTAAGGCTTCTGAAATGAGAATTTTCATTTAAATTTAACTCTGATCTTCCTGAATTTCAATTCCGACCATGAGTACAAGTGACAATACCTGAAATAAAGCTGCTCATGGCCTCAGAATGCTGAACGATGCGCTAGGGCTCAAAACGACCGATCGGGTCATTACATTATCTCCCACTTAAACATACGTTCATCCTCGAACGTGCTGAGAACTATACTGAAGTAGTCTGAAATCACTGTTTAGAACCCCATGCACCTTTCCGTGCTACCACAACTTAGATGAGCATATTAGCTCGATAAATTCTGAAGATATTCCCTTTTATTCAAGCAAATAAGCCTTAGAGCCCAATTCCAACAGCCGAAATTCTATGCCACGCCTGTTTCCAATATACGATCACCATATCAATCACTACACGCTGTACTCAAACCTGACTGCATAACTTTGCTGGATTCTTACTTTGCAACACTTAATCCACAGAACCACGATAATATTTTCTGATCAACTTTTCCAAAATTCAACGAATCAGATGCTCCCATTGCACCTCATGACACACGCAAGTCTTACTCTAACTCTTACAATACCACCACAATGGATGATATGTGCCGAAATCCATAATCAACTGCCGAGTCAACCAATCATTGTGTCTATTGTAATGACTCGACCGGTCGTTTTGAGTATCAGCACTCTGTTCAACAGTCAGAGGCCATGAACAACTTTATTTCAGGTATTATGACTTGTACGCGTGGTCAGAATTTGATTTCGGGAAATTCGGAGTTGATTTGGGAAGAGAATTCTCTTTTGAGAAGCTTAAAGTCAAAAGAATGAACTAGGATTTGAATTTCAAGTAAACGACCTCGGAATCGGGATCTGAAGGTTCCAGCAGGTTCGTATGATGATTTCGGACTTGGGCGTATGCCCGGATCGGGTTTTGGATAACCTGGGAGCATTTTGGCGCCTATTGTGGAAGTTAGCATTTGAGAAGAAATTCTATAAGTTTGGCTTGAAGAGCATTTCAGTGTTATCAAAGTCCGATTGGAATTCTGAGACTGTGAATAGCTCCGTATAGTGATTTTGGAGTTGGGGGCGCGATCAGAAGTGAATTTGGAGGTCCGTAGACCATTTTGAGGCAATTTGGCTAAAGATAGAAAGTTGAAGGTTTTGGAGAGTTTGACTGGGGAGTTGACTTTTTGATATCGGGGTCGGAATCAAATTTCGGAAGTTGGAGTAGGTCCGTAATGTCAAATATGACTTGTGTGCAAAATTTGAAGTCAAT
>MU762422.1:59962-82032 GCA_026770625.1 Nicotiana glauca
TTCGGGATTAGGCGGGACACTCACTGAGTACACGTTGATTACGTACTCATACTACACTTCTGTGCATTTTTGTTGCACAGGTATACTTCATTTTAGCGGCCTACTGGGCGCAGCAGCACGAATGATTCATGGACTAGGTGAGCTGCAAATTGTGAGGCGACCTCCAACTAGTATAGTTCCTTTCTGTACTTTGATTATTTATTTCATGTCCATTGTATTCCGGACAGAGGTTGTATTTTATTTCATTATCAGTAGTCGCTCATGCACTTGTGACACCGGGTTCTAGGATGATTTTCGAAAGGTTTGATTTAAATGTTATTGTTAATTTGAATTGAAACAAAACCCTTTTATTTGTGAAAATGGAAGGAAAATTATGAAATTTGGTGTATTTGAAAAGTATTTTAATCAGTAATCTAATTGGCTGGCCTGACAGCGGTGTCCGGTGCCACCACGACCCTTGGTGGATTTTGGGTCGTGACATCTATACTTCTGACAAGAAACATTACCACATTCTGAGCCAAATAATGATCTTTGCTCCTTAATATACTTCATATAATCAGGTTGCACTGATCCTAAATCCCATAATCTCGTCTCACCCAGTACGAACTGCTCAGGCAATAAGCCACCCTGAATTCGATCAAAAGTCTCATATGACGCCACAATGTGCCAATAGGCCACCAATCCGAACACAACACAAACAGGAAATCGAACTCTAGAAGGAACTACCTAACCCCCGCACTAATACAGACTTTCCTTAGTAGATAGGAAGTGAAACACACAAAAATAGCATATAAAAAACCAGACTCGATATCATACTATTGCAGCACGCAACCCGATCTAAATAACATACCCATGGCGGCGTGCCACCCGATCCACACATAGATCTCACTTAAGGAGATTGCACTTCGAGCTAAATCTTCTCATTACAATAAAAACATCGAATTTCGATCGCAAGCACGCTAAGTGCATAATACCATCCCTGAGAAAACACATAGCGCTATAGGCTACAAACTCAAGCATAATTGAGGTGCGATACAAGATCTGAATCTCAAGAGCCATTCTACTCACATATCATCACCGCCATGCGGAAACTCAACACATAAGAATTTACCAAACCGTCTCACAACTCATACGACGCAATACATCATTACCTGGAATAGCTGATGACAAAATAACACCCTGACTGTTCCTCCATAGGGAACGCTCGCTGAAACGAACACAACTGGCCTGATATAAATCCCTGTTCACATATAAATCAATCCATTGATCTCAAGCCGATTTCTAGTTGCACCAACTTGGATAATAACCTTTCAAAGGTCCATAGTAACTCCCTTTTTCCTCATAACACCTAAGAACAACCATTATAACCGGAGCAACCTCCCCCGTTCATAACCCAATAAACAAAGTGCCCTTCAGGCATAAATTCTCAAATTAATGATATTACCACCATCCTCATATTTGGTTTCAATATTTAGTCAATCAAGTGACTACATGTCACACTTTTTTTTTGGTAATTATGTTTTTCATTAATCACCAAAGAGAGCATTACAAAGTAGTAGAACCATTCTCGGCTCACTTAGTCTGTACAAATTTCTACTCTATCCTACCTTATAAGCAGTAAATAAGACATTAATCAAATAACTGGCTAGTTAGTACATTGTTTTCAGTATATAAGCTGATGCATCTTGCCCCTCATTCCTCCTTTGGCTCTTATATTGCAAACACATGCTATTTCCCTTGCCACTTGTTCTACAGTCCTCATTGTCTCTCAAAATATTCTGTTGTTTCTCTCCCTCCATATCCCATGTATATGCTCTCAGTATACCATTTTTATAATTTTGGCTTTGCATGATCTCCCTTTGGCTTGTTTTACAATCCATGTCATTTTCTATGTATATGAAAGTGATGAACTCGCATTGATTCGAATCAATTGCATAAGCCTTTCCCATACTATATTAGTGAAGTTGCATTCACCAAAAAGATGTGCATGTGATTCGTCTGTTTCATTACACAAGCAACAACTTGTGCTTACTTGGACTCCCCAGTTAGTAATCCTATCTGCTGTCATTAACATCCCATGGCATTGCATCCACATAGTTAATATTGCTTTGGGTCTAGCTTCATTGTGAAACATCTAGGTTCTCCATGCCACTTTATTGTAACTTTCCAGGATGCCCAAATATATTTGCTTTGTTGTACTCCTCCTGTATTGCACTGTGGGCATTTGCTGTATTACTCCTCTTGCTTCCATAATCTTTCTTACCATCCAACTAGATTGTTGGGGTATATTCATCTCCACTATACCTTGTATTACTACATGTCACACTTATACAATCTTCCCATGGGACACGCTCCCATAATCTTCCGAAATAAATAACGGGTCTGCACATCTAAACCGTCGGCCGCACTAACGCTGAAAAGTGGTCAAGAATCCTTAACCAGGATGCAAAGCCTCTTTCTAAACACATCGATCTCAGGTGACGCTGAATACAATACCAAATTACTCTAATCATTCAACCCTTTCCTTGCTCATCCGAGCCCGTGACATTCTTGTCAACACCGAATTGCAACCTCGATCCTCACTTCGAATTTCTATGCTAATCACTGCACCCAACGTGCCAACATATGATAGGACACGATTTTCATCATAACTCCGAAATCATTAATATTTTAAAACCTTATCATATAAGAACTTTGCACTTAACTCACTTCAGGAGAATCATAGCAACACACGGGTAAATTCCCATAACCGTAGGATATACAAATCTCTAAGTAGTGGTCTAAGTCACCATAACCCTTCCGGAATCTGCTTCCATATAACCAGCCATAATAGAAGAATGCTTCTAAATTACATCAATTACAGTGGCCGACAAACCTCACTCGTATCATCACAAATCATACGCACAACTTGATCACGCTGAATGAACTGATCGTTGGCCCCAATATGCCAATTCAACTATGGCTAGTCATTCTACCTTCTTCCAATTTATCCTTGCTTGCCTTAGAAATAGTACTAACTCCATTCAACATATAACATACTCCATCTACACTCACCCCGAGTAACCTTGAATCATAAGACCAGGATGTCTCAATTCCCAGGAACTATTTCATAGCACTCAAATGCTACACCACAAGTCAAAATATCATAGAACATTCTGGGTACCTTCTCATAAGCTGCTATAAAGCTTGATTCTTAACTATACTCATAGGCTCGAAATTATTGGGCACCACACTTTAACTTTTGATTTCACTAAGACCATTATTGAGATCCACCCGCTCTGACTTGGTCCCGAATATAATCCACTCCATAAATCTTATAACACACGAATACTCTCTCGGCGAAGCACCCGGCGAAATCACTTCCTCCGAAACCCGAATCTATACAAGGCATAAATCCTGAACCTTTTTCCAATTCCGAACATGAGCCAATAAGGACAACCATAGCATGCCTCCAACAATTCATTCGCTCAAATTACCACTTATGGTCTTTTCCCATAACTGAAACAACCCATCGATATGCAGATAAACGGAAACCTCGCAAGTAGTTAACCATGCAACCCAATCTTAGGCGGTGGGCCTCTCCCACTTAGCTTGAAGCCATTATTACACAACTATGGAACTCACCAGACTCCTTTATCTCTTGTTGACATAACATTACGCAATCATCCGCCGTAAATTCTCAGAATCTTTCTGTAATTCTCCATCTTTCATATTCTGAATCATCATCCACATTCGTTCGGCCGATCGCTTTGTTGGATAACCAATGTAATTCTTTGCAGAAGCTTCGCCGACCACGCGACCATTAATCCGCTCACAAGAAATAACCCGCCGGCGAAAATCACTTCCCGACACCTTTCAAATGGTACTGCATGGGATACAATCACTATGACATCAACAACCAAATCCTAAGTCCAAGCTCACTCTCTAGCTACACCAGTCCGTTCACTCCTCGTGGACATCAATTAAATGTGCGGCATCACCTTTCCAAATTCAGAGTTATGTTGCGTCATTCTTCATTTCAAGCAGCTCCTTCCCATTATACCAAATCTCCTGCCGCATAATGGCCCATACTTCAATTTACATCCGCATACTTCAATGGACAATCGCTAAAATACCAGATCATTCCAAACTCTCCTTTGGAGCGTATTCATCCTACTACCAAACAAATAAGCACCATTCTCCGATTTTGGGCAAACTCGCTTCTTTAATCACCCACTTGACCGTTGCTTCATATACCTAGCCTTCTAGGAAATTTTGACACCACATGACACTTCTCACACGTCTTTCCTTAAACTTTGCGGCTCATTTGATGCCTTAAATATCTCTATCTTCGCGGCACTTGAACCCACAATGGCTACTAACTTTTAAACCTTTTCAAAGGTCATCTTTATCGAACCGTCAACATTAGGAATCCTAATTCGATCTTAAACCGCTGCACCATGCGATATCTGACAGTTGTATTTCCAATACTATTTCACAATATCTTGCCATAAAGGCGAATTGTAGCAGATTGTAACACCAACAAACTTAGTACGTTCAATCAGGACCACGACACCCTCTCATAAAAGAAAGCTCCACCACAATGCAAATACCAAGTCTCATTACCTCCACCAGCCCTCATCTGACTATTCTTAGTCCGACTGCCTTTCCCCTGCCGGGAATAAATACTGAATCCCTTGATTACACGCTGAGTAAACCTCCCTTCAATTTATTCACTGCCCCGACATGTGGGAAAACATCCTACCATCACAACAACACTGTAGAATAATTGTTCATAAGCATCATGGCAACCTGTGCCTAGCCTCAAGGCTCTTCGAAGTTCTATTAATGAGCTGAAACAATAGAATACCCTTTCATAAGGCGACTATAATAGTCCAATCAACTATACCGGGAGAATCATCCCACACCACATTTGTAGTGCCATTACAATCCTTTAATTTTCGAATTATAACAAGCGCTCGCGTAAGATTGAATAGGAATAAATCAATGACATAAGCCTTAAAGGAATTGAACCGCACGATAAGGAAATCAATAAGGGAAGTACTCCTAACAGCCCTGTAGCCTCCCGAGGATAAGTACAGACGTCTCTGTACCGGTCCGCGAGACTCTACTAGACTTGCTCATGACTCGTGAGACCGACGAGAACCTAGTGCTCTGATACCATGTTGTCATGATCCAAAATACACTAAGGGTCGTGGTGGCGCCGGACACCTCTGTCAGGCAAGCCAACTAAATTATCAATTTAAATTCTCTTTTAATACCTTTGAAAATCTAGGATTTTTCCTTCTATTTTTCATAATTAAAATAATCACTACTTTAATTCAAATTAAGCAATAATTATTGGTACACATCTTTCGAAAACCATCCCAGAACCCGGTGTCACAAGTGCATGAGCATCTATTGATAAGGAAAATAAAATACAACATCTGTCCGAAACATAGTGGACAGGGAATAAATATAAAAATGCTGAAAGGAACTACACTAGCTACGGGTCGCCTCGAATAATGCAGCTCACCTAGTCCCAGAATCATCCGCACTGCTACGCCCAGCAGGATGCTAGAGATACATATACTTGTGCAACAAAGATGCACAAAAGTTAGTATGAGTACGTAAACAACGTATACTCAATGAGTATCCCGTATAATCTCGAAGAAGTAGAGACGAGATGGTCAACTTTGACACTTACTAGTGGTCCAATAATAATATCTCAATGAGCGAGGAAATCAGGGATTTTATATGGCAATTCTAACTCACGAAGCTGGTAAACAGGCAATACACCTTCAACAGATAATAAAGTATTTTCAAGGTTCACTTTTCTTTATCCTATCAATTTATATCAACCCACGAAGGGCAAATTTCACGTTTAGAATTTCTCAAGCGACAAATAACATGCGCAAATCACACCGAGGCGACAACCCGATCCAACAGAAATGTAAACTGTGCACTGCCGAGGGTCGAACGTCTCGAACCATAGATGCATCTATTTAATCTGCCGAGGCGTTCGACCCGTTCCATAAATAAACACCTACCCTGCTCGCGAATCATGCATGCGACGCAGGTTCACATAAAGATACATCCTCAATCAGTCAATTAGGAACTTATCGGGGATATTTATCCAATCAAGACAATTTCTCTTTTTAACAATTTAGGAAAATGATGTTTAATAGCCTTTTAAATTTATTTACTAATCCAAGGTGATTTTAGCAATTTAATCTATCAATGGGTTCATAAATAATCCAAGTATAATATGCTTATGTGTCCTAACTACCCAGACAATAGTATAATAGTAGCTATGTACGGACTCTCGTCACCTCGTGCGTACGTAGCCCCCACAAATAGGAGCACATAATCAATTATTACACCTATGGGGACATTTCCCTCTTACAAGGTTAGAAAGAAGACTCACCTCACTCCGAAGATCCATAAACGACCTCCAAGCCTTCCCGACGACTCGAATCGTTGCCAAATGTTCCGAAACTAGCCAAATAATGGAAAACTAATGAGAATATACTCGAATACTTGTTAACAATTCAAATTATACAAATCCCAAACTCCGCTCAGTGAATAGACCAAAATTCCCTCGGGCCCACGTGCCCGGATTTCGAAATTTCTCGAAGATATACTCTAACCATAGCTTCACTAGCTCAAATATATAATTTACTCCTAATTCCATGCTCAAATTCGTGGCAAAATTTAATTTATCAAGTTTCTAGGTTTTCTTCAAAAAATCCAATTTTTATACTAATTTTCATGCCCAAATCCATACATAATTAATGTATTCAACTCAAAATAGGTGGGGATGACTTACCTTATCATTGATGACGAAAATCCCCTTTGAAGCTCCCCCAAAAATCGCCCAAGCCATGAAAAATGAGAGAAAGGAACTCAAATCACAATTTTGAAACATCCATTCTGCCCCAGCTGTTTCCGCTTCTGCGGAATTATTTCCACTTATGCGGTTCCACTTTTGCGGTAAAAAATGCAGCTTCTGCGGTCCTGGGCTCCAGCCCAATTTCCGCACCCGGGTCATCCAAAACCCGATCCAGGCATACGCCCAAGTCCGAAATCATCATACGAACTTACTGGAACCTTCAGATCTTGATTCCGAGGTTGTTTACTCAAAATTCTAATCTTAGCCATTTTCTCCAACTTAAGGCTTCTGAAATGAGAATTTTCATTTAAATTTAATTCCGATCTTCCAGAATTTCAATTCCGACCATGCGTACGAGTCACAATACCTGAAATGAAGCTGCTCATGGCCTTAGACTGCTGAACGACGCGCTGGGGCTCAAAACGACCGATCGGGTCGTTACACTTATAATTATTAATAAATTTAATTCATTATTCTTTCATATAAATAATTGACTAACAAGTTGAATTATCGTAATACCCTTTTAAATAAATGTAAATACCTTAATTATTAGTTAAGAAAACAAATTAATTTAAAGCGTCCTTTCAAAAAAGTTGTGTCATTTTGATGAATAACTAAATATTTCCATTTAAATGCCAATGATGCATAAATCCTTTAATTCTATTTAAATGCCAATATACATAAAACCTATAACTGTATTTGAACATAACTCCTTCAATTACACTATAATCATTAAACCCTTTTAACCTTCATAAATAACATATAAGTTTGTTCTCATTTTCTTGGTTTTATAAAATAATTTGAAGGAAAAAAAACAATGGTTAAAAGAGAGGAGAAAACTAAGGAAAAAGGTGTTATAAGCACATGAATCGGCACAATACGAGCATCTGAGATGGTCAGTCAGTCAATTTTTTCGGTTGTATTTGTTTGCTTTTAGTACGAGGACCAACTTTTCATGGATTCTTGAAAGAAGTTATCCTTGTAGACCATGGAAATAAATTGAAAAAAAAAAAAAATAGAGAAATCCTTTAAAAAAATTTGATATTCTTTAAAGGCAAAGACTATAATTGGACATCATCACCCGTGAATTACTGTCTTTATACTCTTTTTATTTTAGGACCAGTCAAATATATTTTATCTTATTATTTCTTTATAGGGAATAAATAATGCATTAATTTGATTTTTGATATACACACACAGCACATTTAGCGTATGTGTGTATAATATAAATTATTAGGATTTTATATATCAAATTTAGCGTTTTTCGTTTAGTATTTTCATAACTTTATATATCAACTATGGCTGTTAATAGTTTCCTAATATGATGTAGAATGTATTTTGCTTTAGACAAAAGTTAATTACAGGTATAAATAATTTAATATTTATGTCCTTTTGAATATCATATACTTTATCGTATAAGTTGTTCATATTATTTTTACATGTATAGAACAAGAAAAATTGACCTTGCGAAACGATTTAATTTACAAGAAAAAATCATGAAATAAATGGGGTTCTATTTATGTGTTTTTCTTTTTATAACTTTTATTCTGACGTTTTGTGGTACTATATAATCCTTTGCATTCTTTTATCTCTTGGACTGACCAGAAAAGTGCATGAATAAAAGTGAGTGTGAGGTAATGTTCCCGAAAGTTGCCATATAACTCTCTATGTTTTATTTTAAATAATACTTTTGACTATAAGAATGCCAAGAATAATCTAACTCACGAATTTAAAAAAAAAAAAAAACTGTACGAGAAAAGTGCTATGACTTTGGAAATAGATAAATTCTCAAATCCAATAGCAAAAAAAAGTTAGTAATAAAAAATGAGTTCTACTATCTTAATTTTACTTATTATCTTTTTATCTATTATTACTTTCGGTGAATTTTTGGTGAACTCCAACATTTATGAATGATAGAGTAGAATATTTCATTAAAGTAGATGTCTCGATCCGGATTTCCCACATTCGGGAGTCGTGACGGCGCCTACTAATAGGAGCTAGGCAAGCCAACTCTTACCTATCTTTTTCGTTATCAAAATTCTTCTTTTACAGTTTAACAATGATAATATAAATACAACAGAATAAATTAAATGAGCAGAAGACTTAAGTTAATAAAATCGAATAAAATACGGAGTTTCAACATAAACCTCTATCCAAAAACTGGTATCACATTACTGACGAACTACTAAGAGTACTACACACAACCGTTTGAAAGAAATATAAAACTGTTTGTCTCGAATACAATGAGATAACAAACTGAAATAAAGAAAGAAGAGACGTCGGGCCTGCGGATGCCTACAAGGCTACCTAGGTATCTCGTTGGTCGAAATACTAATACCCGCGCTACTGCTGCTGCCACTGTCCGAAACCTGTATCTGTGCAAAAGAGCACAGAGTGTAGCATCAGCACAAACCGACTCCATGTGCTGGTAAGTGCCTAGCCTAACCCCGGGGAAGTAGTGACGAGGCTAGGACTAGACAACCAAGTAAACCTGTGCAGTTCAACTATATATATATATACATACAACAAGGAAGTACAGGAAAACAACCAGTCAATGTGGGAAGGGAACATGCTGTGGGGAGGTAACAATATTAAATAGAGATACTAAATAATGCGGAGCCAACAAAGTCATAACATCAACAAGTATCAAAAGAAATCAATATTTGTACGGTATCACCCTTCGTGCTTTTACTCTCTTCCTCACCTAAACAACATAAAATAAAACTGTGCACGGCATCACCCTTCTTGCTTTTACTCTCTTTCATCACAATATAATCAATAGATATCAATACGGAATGGCACATCGTACGGCACGCCATCACCCTTTGTTCTTTATACTTTTCCCTCACAATATCAAATAATGCACGGTATCACCCTTCGTGCTTTACCACTCTTCCTCACCCAAGCAACAATCATAGTTAAGGGGAAAGAAAATAAGCTGGATAATATAAATAGGGGTCCAATAAGGACTCAATAATATACAATAAAATTTCTAGCAAGGAATATATCAACAATTACACAAATATTTTGGAGAGGGAATAATTCAATGATTCTTTCTTTTTCTTTCATTTTTACTCAATAATTCATTTATAATTTGAGCCAATGCTCCTCAAATATTAAATATCACAATTTCCTACACATACTCTTCACAATATATAGAAATCATCATTTAGACCTGGAAGATATAGCATAATCCAAATATTCGTAATATAAAGACTCATGGTCATACTAGACACCAATGTATAGATACTCGTCACCATGCCTATACATCGTACTCGAAAATTAGCAAATAGCAATTACGACTCAACTCCTATTCCCTCAAGCTAAGGTTAGACCAAACACTTACCTTGGAGTTCTATGGCCAATTCAATCCTTAAGTACCGCTTTTCCTTTCGAATGTGGCTTCAATTCAATCGTATCTATACACAATTGATTTAATATCATCAATAATACTAAACAATCCAATCCAAATGCCTATATATATTTCTAAATATTCTGCCAAAATTCTAAAAATTGACCCCTGGCCCGCTTGGTCAAAACCCGAGGTTCGGACCAAAATAAATTCACCCATTCACCCACGAGTTCAAATATATAATTTATTCTAGAATCCGACCCCAAAACGAGGTCAAATTCACGAAATATTTGAAAACCCTAACTCTACCCAATTCTCTACTTTTCTACCTATTTCCACATGTTTAGGCCTAGGAATTCAACTGATATTGATGGAAAATGAAGAAAACGAGTTAAGCAACACTTACCCCAGAAGTTTTGGTGAAGAAGAGCTTCAATGGACGCCTATGGACCTTGAGTTCGTGAAAATTTTGAGAACTCCCAAAATGGTTCTGTTTTGGGACTTTTAAAGGACTGGGCAAAATTGCTCTATGCGATCGCGGGGCAAGTGATGCGATCGCATAGAGGAAGGTGTTACTTGGTCACTGCGATCACGAATGGTACAATACGATCGCATAGAAGGAGCAGATTGACCATTGCGATCGCGAATGAGACAATGCGATCGCATATAGACAATTTCGGGCACCTGAGACCTGTACTATGCGATCGCGGGAGGGAGTATGCGATCGCATAGAACAAATTGGGCTCTTGAAATTTTACACTATGCGATCGCGGAAGAAGCTATGTGATCGAATAGAACAAGGAGCTGGGCAACAACAGACAACAGAATTCTGCATTTTTTCTCAGTCCAAAACCACCCCGACACCTATCCAAAACTCACCAGAGCCCTTGGGGCTCCAAACCAAACATGCATACTAACTCAGAAACATCCTACGAACTTAACCGTACGATCAAATCGCCAAAATAATATAAAAAACAATGAATTAAGCCTTAAAATCCATGATTTCCTTCAATTTTCATAAAACTTCAAATTTTCCATTTTAAGTCCGAAACACGTCAAACAACATCCGTTTTCAACCAAACTTTACAGAAAGCATTTAAACCACATATAAGACCTGTTTCGGGCACCGAAACCAAAATACGGGCCCGATACCATCACTTTTTAATAAATTTTCATTTTTATTTTCCTTAAATATTTTCAAAAAATAATTTTTAATCAAAAATTCATTTCTCGGGCCTGGGACCTCGAATTCGATTTCGGGCATACGCCCAAGTCCCATATTTTCCTACGGACCCTCCGGGACTGTCAAATTATGGGTCCGAGTCCGTTTACCCAAAATATTGACCGAAGTCAAATTTATTCAATTTAATATCAAAATTTAGCATTTTTCTCACACAATTCATATTTAAGCTTTCGGGCTACGCGCCTGGACTGCGCACGTAAATCAAGGCAACCCTAAGTGAGGTTTTCAAGGCCTCAGAGTTATAGAATTTGATTTAAAAATAAGTGATGACCGTTTGGGCCATCACATTCTCCACTTCTAAAACAACCGTTCGTCCTCGAACGGACAAAAGAAAGAAGTACCTGAGCCGGGAAAAAGATGAGGATAACGGCTCCGCATATCAGACTCGGACTCCCAGGTTGATGCCTCAGGAGGCTGACCTCTCCACTGAACACGAACAGAGGGGAAACTCTTGGATCTCAGCTGACGAACCTGCCGGTCTAGAATAGCTACCGGCTCCTCCTCATAAGACAAGTCCTTATCCAACTAGACAATGCTGAAATCTAACACGTGGGATGGATCGCCGTGATATTTTCGGAGCATGGACACATGAAAAACTTGATGCACGGCAGACAAGCTAGGCAGCAATGCAAGTCTATAAGACACCTCTCCCACTCGATCAAGAATCTCAAACGGACCAATAATCCTTGGGCTAAGCTTGCCCTTCTTCCCAAATCTCATCACGCCCTACATAGGCGACACTCGAAGTAATACCCGCTCACCAACCATGAAAGTTACATCTCGAACCTAGTGGTCTGCATAACTTTTTTGCCTAGACTGAGCTGAACGAAGCCTATCCTAAATGATCTTGACCTTGTCCAAGGCCTTTTGAACCAAATCCGTACCCAACAACCGAGCCTCTCCCGGCTCAAACCATTTGACCAGAGATCGACATCGCCTACCATATAAGGCCTCATAAGGAGCCATCTGGATACTCGACTGGTAGCTATTGTTGTAGGCAAACTCTGCTAAAGGCAAAAACTGATCCCACGAACCTCCAAAGTCAATAACACAAGCTCAGACCATATCCTCCAAAATTTGAATAGTTCAATCTGACTGCCCGTTCGTCTGAAGATGAAATGCTGTGCTCAACTGTACCTGGATGCCTAATTTCCGCTGAACTGCTTTCCAGAAACGCGAGGTAAATTGCGTATCTCGGTCCGAAATGATAGATACTGGAACACCATGCATGCGAACAATCTCCCGGATACAAATCTCCGCTAACCTCTCGGATGAATAGGTGACTGCCACAGGAATGAAATGTGCTGACTTAGTCTACCTATCAACAATAACCCAAACCGTGTCGAACTTCTTCCGAGTCAACGGAAGTCCGGTAACGAAGTCCATAGTGATCCGCTCCCATTTCCACTCGGGAAGCTCAATCCTCTAAAATAAACCACCAGGCCTCTGACGCTCATACTTAACCTGCTGGCAATTCAAACACCGTGCTACATATGCCACAATATCCTACTTCATTCTACGCCACCAATAATGCTGTTACAAATCCTGATACATCTTCGCGGCGCCCGGATGAATAGAGTACCGGGAATTATGGGCCTCCTCTAGAATCAACTCTAGAAGCCCATCCACATTTGGTACACAAATTCGCCCTTGCAATCTCAAAACTCCATCAACATCTAATGTAACTTGCTTGGCATCTCCTTGCTGCACCCTGTCCCTAAGGACACACAAATGGGGACCATCAAATTGCCGATCACGGATACGCTCCAATAATGAAGAACGAGCGACCGTGCAAGCTAACACACGACTAGGCTCAGAAACATCCAATCTCACAAACTGATTGGCTAATGCTTGAACATCCAAAGCAAGCGGCCTCTGACTGACCGGAATATAAGCAAGACTGCCCATACTGGCTGAGTTCCTACTCAAAGCATCGGCCACCACATTGGCTTTTCCCGGGTGATATAAAATAGTAATGTCATAATCCTTCAACAACTTCAACCACCTCCTCTGCCTCAAATTCAACTCCTTTTGCTTGAACAAATACTGAAGACTCTTATGATCAGTGAACACCTCACGTGCCACGCCATACAGATAATGCCTCCAAATCTTCAATGCGTGGACAATGGCTGCCAACTCTAAATCATGCACTGGATAGTTCTTTTCATGAATCTTCAATTTTCTCGAAGCATAGGCAATGACCTTGCCATCCTGCATCAACACTGCACCAAGCCCAATACGGGAAGCATCACAATAGACTACATAAGGCCCTGAACCTGTGGGCAAAACCAACACCGGTGTCGTAGTCAGAGCTGTCTTGAGCTTCTGAAAGCTCGTCTCATACTCGTCCGACCATCTGAACTAGGCACCCTTCTGGGTCAATCTGGTCATCGAGGCTGCAATAGATGAAAACCCCTCCACAAACCAACGATAGTAACCTGCTAATCCCAAGAAACTCCGAATCTCTATAGCTGATGTGGGCCTAGGCCAGTTCTTGACTGCCTCAATCTTCTTCGGATCAACCTAAATACCCTCTGTGGATACAATATAACCCAAAAATGCAACTGAACTCAACCAGAACTCACATTTTGAAAACTTAGCATATAACTGACTAGCCTTCAGAGTCTGAAGAACCACTCTGAGATGATGCTCATGCTCTTCCTAGCTGCGGGAGTATATCAATATGTCATCAATAAAGACTATCACGAGCAAGTCTAAATAAGGCCTGAACACTCAGTTCATCAAATCCATAAAAGCTGCTGGGGCATTTGTCAACCCGAACGACATGACCAAGAACTCATAATATTCGTACCTAGTGAGGAATGCTGTCTTAGGAACATCAGATGTCCTAATCTTCAACTGATGGTAGTCAGATCTCAAGTCTACAGCAGAATTCTACATTTTTTCTAAGCCCAGAACCATCCCGACACCTATCCAAAACTCACCCGAACCCTCGGGGCTCCAAACCAAACGTGCATACTAACTCAAAAACATCCTACGAACTTAATCGTGCGATCAAATCGTCAAAATAACATAAAAACAATGAATTACGCCTTAAAATCCATGATTTCCTTCAATTTTTATAAAACTTCAAATTTTCCATTTATAGTCCGAAACACGTCAAACGACATCTATTTTCAACCAAACTTTACAGAAAGCGCTTAAACTACATATAAGACTTGTACCGGGCGCCGGAACCAAAATACTGACCCAATACCATCACTTTTTAATAAATTTTCATTTTCATTTTCCTTAAATATTTTTAGAAAATAATTTTTACTCAAAAATTCATTTCTCGGGCCTGGGACCTCGGAATTCGATTCCGGGCATACGCCCAAGTCCCATATTTTCTACGGACCCTCCGGGACTGTCAAATTACGAGTCCGGGTTCGTTTACCCAAAATGTTGACTGAAGTCAAATTTATTCAATTTCATATCAAAATTTAGCATTTTTCTCACAGAATTCATATTAAAGCTTTCCGGCTACGCGCGCGGATTGCACACGCAAATCGAGAAAATCCTAAGTGAGGTTTTCAAGGCCTCAAAGTTATAGAATTCAATTTAAAAATAAGTGATGACCGTTTGGGCCATCACAATAGAACAAATATTTGTTCCTGAGTTTATATTATTATTTGATACACTGTCCATATATGAACGCAATGAACATTAACCCATTATTATTCACTTTGTTTTGTTCATCGTGTGTTCTTTTTTTTAATTACAGATAAAGAGAATACCCAGTTTTTTTCTTTTCAAAATAATTAAAATTTTTATCAAAATCTTATCTTGACTCATAAAAGTATCTTTGTCTGTTGATTTAATTCATATTATTTTATTTTTATTTAAATAATTGATATGTGCGTCAATCTATTCAAAAGAAACAACATGTTTAAATGATATTGATGTGGTTTCTCACAATTTTGTGTGTTAAAAAATTTATAATCCACGTGCAACGCACGTCTAGAAAAACTAGTATTAAAAGAAATATTTTTACCACTTTCACCAATCTTATACATTTTGCAAGAAGGGGATAAAATATAGAAACTTTAACCTCTTCTCATTCTTGCTAATAGGTGGTCACATAGACACAATTTAATATGATATCGAAATTGGTTCTTAGATCCAAGTCTAGTGTCACTCATAAACAATAAATATTTTCACTTACAAGACCTAAAAATGAGTCCGTACATAACAGGATGTGTATATGGGTGGATTTCAACATAAGGGTATAGGGACTATAAGTTAAAAGTATCTAGGTCGATTGATTTCAACCAAAAAAGCTGAAAAAATTCAGTGATAATATTATGTAATGACTTATTCGGAGCTTATGGAATCATCATCTTCTTTGTTAATTACTACTAGTAGTATCGCAATGGTTATGGACATGTGGTCTACCGGCAACGAGTTTAACTGAATTTATAATTTTAGATACAGAATATATATATATATATATATAAACCTATCAAAATCTCAGTAAGTATTAAATTTGAGCTCATAATTTTAATAATACATTGAGTTTAATCCTGAAAGTTTTAAAAGTTGAACTGATTAGGTTTAAATTATAGGTATGCCGCTGCATATGATATGCTTGTACTCTGACAAAAATCAACGACCAATCCTCTTTATTGTATTAAACAAAATGCAAAAACGATGACCTAAAGCTGAGCAACCTCTGAGAAGAGAAAAAGAAAGAAAAAAAGAACAATAATTGGCCCACAGAGTACTAAAAAGCCATTTCGAAAGGCTCAGGCAGCAATTAAAAGGCTGTTGGACCATTTAACACTCATGCTGCTTTATTGAGACACCGTCACTCTTTTTTATACGTACACTAATTTGTTCTCTAAAATTTTTTATTAGCTCAAGATTTTGTATAAGAAGTGTCAGTCTATTATTATTATTATTATTATTATTATTATTATTTAACTTACTTATAAGTTTGGGTATGCAGATATTCTAAGGTTTTGCATCTTCTTGTCCCAAATCGTTGTTTATATTGTATTTTTGAGTGATATCTATCTATTATAAATATGAATCTTTTTTTTGGCAAATGCAGGAGCGGCTCGACAAACTGGGTGGCCTAAAGCCAAAAATATTAAAAGACCCTTAAACTTTTTTCATATATTGATTAACATGTAGCAGTTAAACATGGGAAGCAATTAGAGCATGTAACAATGTAACGACACGACCGGTCGTTTCATGAGTTACCGCTCCGTTTCACCCATTTCTGCTTCTTTATGCTTTGTTTATTCGTGTTATGTGGCATCAGATTAGTCTTTTCGAATTCGGAATGATTTTGGAAAGTAATGAGACACTTAGTCTCTTTTGAGTAAGCTTAGGTGGAAAAGTCAACTGGATGTTGACTTATGTGAAAAAGGGAACGGATGTGAATTTCGATGGTTCAGATAGCTTTGGGAGATGATTTAGGACTTAGGAGTGTGATCAAAAAGTGTTTTGGACGTCCGGAGTAGATTTAGGCTTGAATTGACGAAATTAGAATTTTGGTGTTTTCTAGTTGATAGGTGAGATTTTGATATAGGGGTTGGAATGGAATTCCAGAAGTTGCGATAGGGTCATTGTGTCAAATGTGACATGTCTCCGAAATTTTAGGTCATTCGGACGAGGTTTGGTGGACTTTTTGATCAAAAGCGGAATTTGAAAGATTTTTGGAACCTTAGGCTTGAATCTGATGTTATTTGGTTGATTCGATGTTGGTTGAGGTGTTTTGAAGATTGGTATAAGTTTAGATAGTGGTATATGACTTGTTCGTGCTTTTGGTTGAGGTCCCTGGGGCCTCAGGGTGATTTCGGGTGGTTAATGGGTGATTTTGAGTTGGGTTTGGCAGCTGAAGTTTTCTGTTGCTATCATAACCACACCTGCGACTAGGGGACCGCAGGTGCGAACTCGCAAAAGTGGATTTTGAGTCGTATAAGCGGCCAGGAGAGGGGCAGGCTGGGACCGCAAAAGCGAGGTCCCGGTCGCACCTGCGATTGCGCAGGTGCATATTTCTTTGCACAAGTGAGACCTTGGAGTTTTAATGAATTTCGCAGGTGCACACCTGGGACCGCAGGTACGGGTCCGCAGGTGCGACCATTTAACCGCAGGTGTGGTTTTGCTGGGTCAGAAACTATAAATTTCAGCCTTTGTGATTTTTGGCCATTTTTCTCAATATTCATTCCGGGGGTGAAGCTTTTCAGGAGCAGTTCCAAGGGATATTTTTAGAGGGATTCATTGAGGTAAGGTCCTTTGTTCCTAAGCTCGTTATTATGGTGATTTTTATCGTTGTTAGCATGAAATTTAAGGTAAAATCAGAGGCAAATTGGGGGTTAGTTCTTGGTTAATTGGAGAGCTTCGAGTGGTAATTTGAGGGACCATTTGAGGTCCGATTTTGGTATTTTTGGTATGAATGAACTCATGGAGAAATAAGGGTTATAGTGATGTAAAATTTATCAAATTCTGAGATGTGGGCCCAGGGGTCGGGTTCAGTCAATTTTGGATTTTGTGCTGTAATTTGGTTAATTTCGTATGGATTTCACTCCTTTAGTGTATATTGATGGTTATGAACTGATTTTGGTTAGATTCGAGGCATTCAGAGGCCGATTCGAGAGGAAGAGGCATCGAGGGCTAGAGTTTTGGCTTGTCTTGAGGTAAGTAGCGCTTCCAATTTTGGTTTTGAGGGTTCGAAACCCCGAACTATGTGTTCTATGATTACTATTGAGGTGACGCAATGCCAAGTGACGGGCGTCTGGGAGTGCACCGTGAGAAATATGGCCGGGATCATTCCATGGCACCGTTAGTGACTCTTTTATGTTGATATTGTGTTGCAATTATGTGATTAAGTTAATAAGCTACAAATCATGATAAATATCTAAGGCTTCACAGCGACATTGTTGAGACCTGATAGGTCATTTCTTGCTGTCAAGTCATTAGTTTCATTTATAGCCTATACTCAGTCCTGTTTATGCATAGTATATCATGCCTCAGTCTCGATTACTGCTACTTGACATATCATATCATTGTTCGGGCTTGTATCATGATATTTTAGCCCACGTGGGTGAGGCTAGAGAGTATTGACCGAGTGAGGCCGAGAGCTGGATATAGATTGACAGTACGGTATCGAGCTGCATGCCACAACAAGATATTGATTATGCCTTCGCTGGCATTGATATAACTCTTGGGCTCAGAGAAGCCCCTCCGGAGTCTTTTACACCCCCAGTGAGGCCAGTAGATGATTATATTGAGGGATAGATCTTCCCTGGGCATGGATCTTGTCCGTAGTACTATACCGAGAGATGGATCTTCTTTGTGATGCTGGATCGGCCTGTGTCCTCGGTAGTGGATGACTGCGGTAAGTGATGTACATTTCGGGATGGATCTTTCCTAGGTCGGATGGCCATATACTGTATCGAGTGGTTGAGCACTTGTGAGTGGAGGTTGTGGAACATTGATCATGCTAGTTGTGCATTGGTACATATATGAAATCTCTGATTTTTGAACTCTTTACTGATCAGTTGTATCTATGAATGTTGAGTGTTACTTGAACTGTAAGCATGTGTACATTTCTATTCTGTTAATTGCTAATTTCCTGTTGAGGTTTGGTCCGTCACTACTTGTCAGTCCATAGGCTGGACTTGTTACTTACCGAGTTGGTGCTCACGTTACCCCCTGCATCTTGTGTGCATATCCAGGTGTATCTGGTCAGGAGAGCGGTTGTTGATCTTTCTTGTGCAGAATCCCATCGGGGATTGCGGGATAGCTGCTTGGCGATCGCAGTTCCACCTTCTCATTCCCTATCTTCCTCTAGCTTTACTTATTGGATGTTTCCAGATTATTCTAAATTTGTATTTCAGATAGTTATATTAGTTTGCTCATGACTAGTGACATCCGAGGTTGGGGTTGTGTTTCTTTCCGCTGTTTTGACACTTTTATCTTTTATTATTGGATTTCTGGTTAAAAATTAATGTTTTTCTAAATTTAATAATTTGGGTAAAATGAGAAATTGGAAATAAGTGGATGGCCTAGTTCCACGAAAGGCGCCATCACGGGGGTCGGATTTTTGTTCATGACATGTTGGTATCAAAGCCTAGATTACATAGGTCTCACGGTTCATGAGAAGGTTTAGTAGAGTCTCACGGATCGGTACAGAGACGTCTGTATTTATCCTCTAGAGGTTGCAGAACCTTTAGGACAAACTTTATATTCTTGAATTCTGTCGTGCGAACCTGCTGATCTGAGTACTACACTTCTGTTGTTCTATTCTCTCACAGATGGTGAGGACACATGCTATCGGTTAGGATGGACGACAACCAGTACCACCTATTGGGGCCACTAGAGGCCGAGGACGTTGTCGAGGCTGTGGTAGAGGAATGGGTGTGGCCCTCACAGTAGCTAGGGCAACACTTTCAGATCCACCCGCCGCCCTAGTTCATGATTAGGCTCCAGCAGGGGATGCTCCAGCACCACCAGCTCAGGCACTGGCTGTGCCTATTGTTATTTCGGGTCTCCAGGAGATTTTCGCTCAGATTCTGACTGTGTGCACCATCCTTGCTCAAACAGTCACAATTTCTACTACAACAGCTACTTCTCAGGCCGTAGGAGGCACTCAAACTCCCGCCGCCCGTACACCCAAGCAGGTTGTTCAGGGACTCCAGACACCGGAGGCACCACTAGCCCATCCGGTTGCACATTCTCAGGCTTTTGTTGTTCCGGTTATGCCTGATGACGAGTAGGGTCGATTGGAGAGGTTTGGTAGACTTGAGCCTCGGACTTGCAGTGGTGCAGAGGGCGAGGATGCCCAGGGTTTCTTGGACAAGTGTCAGAGGATGTTGCATACATCGGGTATTCTGGAGAATACTGGGGTCTCATTTACTACTTTTCAGTTTTTGGGGCTGCTTTTACTTGGTGGGAGGCTTATGAGAGGCGCAAGCCTGTTGGTGCATCGCCCTTTACCTGGAATCAGTTCTCTATTCTCTTCCTAGAGAAGTATGTACTGCATTCCCGCAGGGAGGATCTGCGCAGGGAGTTTGAGCAACTATGTCAGCAGGACCTGTCCGTGATACAATATGAGATGAGGTTCTCTACGTTGGCCCGTCATGCTATTTGGCTAGTTCCCACGGATAGGGCGAGGATCAGGAGGTTCGTTGATGGCCTCAACTATCAGCTATGAATTTTTCTAACTAGAGAGAGAGAGAGAGAGAGAGAGAGAGAGAGAGAGAGAGAGAGAGAGAGAGAGAAAGAGAGAGAGAGAGAGAGAGAGAGAGAGTGTATCTGGCGTTTCTTATGAGAGGTGGTTGACATTGCTAGAGAGATTGAGTCAGTTCATCGCCAGGAGCGGGAGGAGAGGGAGGCCAGCCAAGAGGACTCGGGGATCTGGTAGTTTTGGAGGTTCTTTTTCGGGAGGCCAGTTTCATCACGACAGAGACTATTTATTCAGGCATGCTCGCCAGCCCGTTCAGGTCACCGTTGTGGGTCATCTGGCCATGGGTCTCATAGTTCACATTAGGGTCACTCATCTCTCAGTTCCCTTCCAGCTCAAAGTTCGACTCAGGCAACACCAGTTCAGGGCTCATCTATGCCAATTTCTTCTAATGGGCATCCCGGTGCGTGGGGCTCCCTTCAGTCCCCACTACCACTTGCTACGAGGGGTTGTTTCGAGTGCAGAGATTTGGGTCATATAAAGAGGTTTTGTCCCCGTCTTATAGGAGGTTCATCCCAGCAGAGGAGTCAAACTTCCGCTTTAGCACCAGTTACTTCCCCACCCGCTCAGTCAGCTCGGGGTGGAGGTCAGTTAGCTAGGGCTCGCCCTAGAGGTGGAGGTCGATCAGGTGGTGGTCAGGACCATTTCTATGCCCTCCTAGCCAGACCAGATTCTATTGCCTCAGATGTTGTGATTACATGTATTATCTTAGTCTGCCCCATAGATTCCTCTGTATTATTTGATCCCGGTTTCACCTTTTCTTATGTGTCTTCATATTTTGCCCATTATTTGGCTATACCCTACGAGTCTCTTGTTTCCTCTATTCATGTATCTACTCCAGTAGGCAATACTATTATTGTGGACCATATATATCGGTTATGTGTAGTGACTATTGGGGGTTTAGATACCCGAGTGGATCTCCTATTGCTCAGTATGGTGGATTTCGATGTGATATTGGGCATGGATTGGTTATCTCCATGTTGTGTTATTTTGAACTGTCATGCTAAGACAGTGACGTTGACTATGCCGGGGTCACCACAGATTAAATGGTGAGGTTCGACCGATAATGTTCCTAGTAGGGTGATTTCATTTCTAAAAGACCAACGAATGGTTGGGAAAGGTTGTCTTTCATACTTAGCATTTGTGAGGGATGTCAATGTAGAGACTCCCAGCATTGATTCTGTTCTAGTTGTGAGGGATATTCCTGATGTGTTTCCTGCTGACCTGCCTAAGGATATTGATTTTGGTATTGACCTGGTGCCGGGCACTCAACCCATTTCTATTCCACCATATCGTATGGAACCAACGTAGCTGAAAGAGTTGAAGGAGCAACTTCAGGAACTCTTTGATAAGGGGTTTATTCGGCCTAGTGTTTCTTCGTGGGGGGGGGGGGGGGGGTTTTTTCCTTTTT
>MU762424.1:8677-23523 GCA_026770625.1 Nicotiana glauca
TGTAAAGACTAGCGGGCTGGCTATATCACCCCCCCTCCCCCCCACCCCTATCCCCACTCCCACGGAACCCCAAACACACTCTCGTGTCTCTAATAGATAAGTCCTGCAGGCCGCATAAGTGCACAAACAATCATTATTAGGGATATTATTTACCTTCTGTAGCAAAGATTAACACCTTATTTATTTTAAATAAATATCATTTAAAAAATTATATTCTATAAATATCTTTTAATGTTTATAGCAAAATATCTAACTTTGGTTACCTCCTACCCCTAAGCCACTAAATACGTTATTTAGTTACATTATTTTCTTTCTCTCTCTACTTTGATAAACGCCATTCTCTTCCCCCATCCCATTAAAATTTTCGCTCTCCTCCTCCTCCTTCTAACGACATTTTCTCTTTGATTCATTTTAATCAATCCTTCAAAATCCAACGACCAGTAGCACAGCAACAACAAACTCTAACCCGAAGACCCAATCATGCCAAAGCAAATCCACAAAATCAAGGATTTCCTTCTCAGTGCAAGAAGAAAGGATGCACGATCTGTCAAGATCAAGAAGAATAAGGATATGGTCAAATTCAAGGTTCGCTGCTCCAAGTACCTCTACACACTCTGTGTGTCCGACTTTGAGAAGGCCAACAAGTTGAAGCAATCACTTCCTCCAGGTTTGAGCGTGCAAGATATTTGAAGATGGAAAGACTATTTGGCTACAAGGCGAAAATTAAGGTTTGTTCTTGAGCAAAGATGACGGAGTTTAGGGCTAAGCAACTTGATTTTCTGTTAATATATTTCAATGTATTTTTCAACGTATCACGCTATATTTTCATGTATTTCGTTGTATTCGTTGTCCTTTTTTTATTGTAATTCAATATATCTCGTTGTATTCCGTGTATTTTATTGTATTCACTATTTTTTTCCATTGTATTTCAATGTATCCCGCTATATTTTATGTATTTTATTATATTTACTATCTCGCTATATGCCATGAATGTATTCATATATTTTTTTTAATTAATAAAATTTATGTATTCAGATGTATTATATAATTTCTCTAAATATTGCTATGTTTTTGGGGTATTTTTCAGCTGAGAATATTTTTTATAACTGAAAATACAAATTTTGTGGGTTATAATTGAGTTTGTTAAGTTATATTAGGAGTCTATTATGTTAATTGATACACTTTCCGTTTAAAAACAGTGTAATCCCCTGTTTCACGCCGTGAATACAGTCGAATACAGTAATCTGTCCAATTTTAATCCCATGTTTCACGCCATGAATACAGTCGAATACACTCTTACATAACAACTGATTAGCTGGACTTCCCTGATTCACGCCTATTTTTGCTAATGTATTCACGAATACAATAGCTTGAATACATCAAATAAATTTTATAACCACATAAAAAGTATCTATAATCCGTAATATAGCAAATGGTATCTATAGATGGCTAATTACTACAAAAAGATAGTGCTTTATGAAATTTTTTTACTATTTTGGGATAAGGAAGGAAATTGAGAAGTGCACAAATAATCATTCTTAGTGATTCTATTTATGGTTTAGCCAATACTTATTTTGTTCTGAAATTTTGAACTAAATATTTTTAATTTTAGGACAATTCAATACATTTATATCCCAAAAAATTGAACTGAAAAACTAAAATTTAGGATACATTGGCTAATTCCTAAATCGCAGCCCTTAAGAGTCACTATTTTCCTGAGCCCGAGGTTGCGCCCATTCCACGCGAGGCCCTCGTTCCGGAATATAATTAGCGCAACCTCTCCTTCCTGATATCCAAAAGAGGATAGAGCTTCAACAATGATTGTCGCTCTATTTCATTGGTAGGAACGAGACCAGACACCTCTCGTACTTTTTGGGTATTTTGGAGAAACAAATGCTGCTGAAAAAAAAGATAGAAACAGCATTGGTGCGATGTCATTTCTACGAAGGGAAACGATAATCTCAATTTTAGGACAAAATTGGTTAGATTGATAATCTTCACTAACCACAAATATATAGGGACTGTTTTATCTTTGGTGTCATTACTAGGGTGATGGATATAATATGCTTCTCAGTACTAATTCATATGAAATAAGCATAACCAGTGATCAAATTCACGGTGGAAATCAAAATGGTCTATAGTTCTTATTACATAGATAAGATATATATATATATAAAACTGTTACAATAAACAATGATGTAACACTTATAAAACCGAAAATGAATGTAAAACTACATTTGATTTATAATTCAAGATTCTTAAATAATATTGCAATTTGTACACATACCTATGTTTGGGTGTAACACGTGTTTTAAACGGCGGGCAATGGGCAAGACATTTATGTATCGTGAAGCAGTGGTAAGCCCCAGGAAATTTAATTTTTATTTTAAAAATAAAAACTAGAATTAATTTTTTAATTTTATCTTATTTCAATTAGATCTCTAGCAGAAACTATTACGTATGCGATATTATTTCTTTATTACTCAGTTCAAAAATGAAAAATTAATCTAAATAGCTACCACCCAATTGCTTAAACTTAAAATAGCCGGTGAATATATCGTATATAAATAATTCATGTGTAATATGTGTATAAATGTAATTAGTATATAATTTATATACACCGGTTAGACAAAGTAAATAATGACTATAATTAGCTATTTGGGTAAAGATCCCCTTTTATTTTATATATCGTATTTTACATATAATGAGAAGTTTATGTTCACACAAATATTATATCATGTTTATGATTATAAATTGCAAAAGTCTTCTATCCACATATACGCCATAACATGCTTATGATAAAAAAAATTTAAAATCTTTATTTTTGGAGACTCGATATGAGTCAAAATACCTACATAAATTAAAAAAATCGTTCAATTATATAATAGATTGTCACTCTGGCAATTATGAAAGACATTTTGTTTTATACATACCATTGTTCGACTTGAAAGTTAATGAATACTTAGCAAGCGAATACAATCAAAAATAGATTACAGGTAAATCGTAATCGAATATAATGGGACCTAGAAATCTATATAATATATTTTATTATTTTTTCAGTATTGAGTGTTCCAAAGAGTAATGAGGTAGAGAGAGAGATTGAGAGAAAAATAGAGAGAGAGAGATAGAGAGAGTTTCTATTAGCAAAAAGGATCTGCCCTTTACAACATTGGGATCCTCCTTTATATAACAGGAGGATCTCCTCGAGATAATAATAAAATATAATATAAAAAATAAGTCGTGCATCCTCGATGGGACGACGAGACTTGTTAACACGCTTTCGCTCTGACATTCTGGGGGCGTACTCTCAGTACGACCATTGTTTAGCCCAGAGTCGTGGTCACGACATTGGGCAAAATTTTGCCCTATACAGTTAGTCCCTCCGTTCGTTGGCGACGTAGAGACGTGCGTCGCCGATCGACGAATACTCGAACCGCATGTTAGGAAAATTTTGACCATATTCAGAGATGAGGAAGTAAAGGGGACGACCATTTGAATCCGTTGGTATATTTGGTGCGTAAAACCCCTTTTCTGCAATGACGTCACCGTATGCAGGCGTCATTGTTACGCGTGTTCCCGAGGAAATACAAAAGGTGTTCTGATGCTTGGTTTCACGTGCCTATTAGGGTTTTGGCTCTTCGATTACAACACTACCCAACCCTATAAATAGGGAACGAGTTCAATTCTAATATAACTTTAAATCATTTGTGAAAAGTTTTCCGACTGTTTCAAGAAAGTGCTTCCTCTCCACAAGAACTCACAACTTTTGTAGAAATACGTTCGTGCTTGTGTAATACATCGTTCCTTACTTGAAAATCATGACGAAATCAAAACGTGGTAACACTTCGGGAGGTCGTAGTGATAAATCAACCAACGCACCGCCTCCATCCGGCGGTAATAAAGGGGAGAAGGGAAAGGATCTCACCCCTCTCACCGTAGATAATGTACTCCCAAAACAACTCCTTGCTAGGATGGATTTTCAAAGAGATTCTCCCGAACAGCCTTGGGAAAAGTCTGAATTAAAACAAGCCGACTTGGACCTCCTTCGTACCTCACATGGTATACCCTCTCATGTAGAGATGGTTCTGGTGGGGGATGACTACGCAAATACCCATAGCCCGGGGTATTGTACATTCTACGAATACCCCTTTCTGATTGGTTATGGGCTCCCCTTTCTTCCCTTGGCGGAGGAACTCTATCGCTTCTACAATATATGTCCTACCCAGCTTACTCCGTATACCCTAAAAGCGTGTAGGGTAGTGTCTACGTACGCGGAGTTAGCGGGGTTGGAGGTCTCCGTTCACCACCTTTTGTAGCTATTTAGCACCAGCTACCTGAGGGGCACTATGCTGCATTTAAAAAATTGTGGTTCAAAAGGGCTGATCGTGAAAACCGACGATCGGCCCAACCGAGGCTATTGGCGCAAATATTTCTTCATTAGAACGGAACACTTGGTGTCCAATCCCATCGGATTCCCTGAAAGGTGGAATTTGAGACGTAAGTATCTGTTCCTGTTGCATTGCTTATTGTTTCGGACTTTAGCAGTTCCGATTACACCACCCTTATAATTTTTATGACTTTGCAGCGGTAGCTCACACTCCCCAGTTCATAACCGATATAAGGCAGTGGGTATCCGTTCTGTTGCTTTAGCGGAGGGGACCCGTAAGTAGGCGGAGTTCATTGAACGTTACGGCCCTGCGAGCCCTTCAGGTATATATATATTTTTTTTTACTTTAGTTAATCGTCTTCGTAAGCCTCGTCGGCTAAATCACTGTTGTTGACAGGTCGAAGTGCTCCAAAGAGGAAGGCGACAGCACCCACCTCCTCCCAACCAGATGGTGGTCCAGCTGTGCAGGAAATACTTCACGCATCTGTTAGGGGAGGGGTGACTGTAGCCTCTTTGCAAGAGGCAGCGCCTGCGGAAATAGCCGCAAGCGAGGAGAGGCCATCGACGTTATCTCCGCATCCTGCGGGCGAGCCTTCCGAGGGAGAGGAGCTCGAGGAGAGGAAAAGGAGGAGGCTCGTGACGGGCAAGGCAATGGCGACGGGAGACGAAGAGAGTAACATGCCTCGTCAGCCAACTAAGCCCGTCCTTATGGCCGACGCCATCCGTTCTGGGAGGCTGACCACTCAGACACGTGCTGATGTTGGTACCAGCACGGCTCATGTTGCTGAGGTCGTTTCATCGCCCCTTGTTGGTGGTGAATCTAGGGGGACGGCTGCTGAGGTCGCCCGTGGGAACACGGGTGGGATGGCGGAGGGCCATGTGCAGGTGGAGATGACGGCAGACGGATCTGGCCGTCGTATTATGATTCTAGAGGCTTACAACTTGCTGCAGCACAGCGAGCGGGCCGCATTAGAGATGACCCAACTTTGTGCAGCCCCTGAGTGTAGGATGTTGAGTGATGTCAGTGACGCGGAGCTATCTCAGCGGGTTGCGGGTATGGCGTTGCAGGTAACTTCTCTGTTCTTCTGCATGTTATGTAGTTGAATCTGTATGTGTACTGACTTACATGTATGTACATGCACTCTTCTCTCTTTCTTTCTTTTTAGACCCTGGTTCTGGAGTTAGAGAGACGGCGCCGCGAGAAGAAGAAAGCGACCATTTTTGATAAGATGGTCAAAAAATACAAACGGTGTCATTCCAAACACTAGGCAGCGGTGGATCTTTTCCAGCAGGATCCGCAATTCCAATTTTTTTGGGAGGGCCTCGAACAGAGGGAGGCTCAATTAAACCGCAGAGCGGCGGAGATGGAGAAAGAGGATGAAGAGTTGATGAGGGCGGTGGCTCACAATAGTGAGCTGGAGTCGCTCCTCAAGCTGAGGAAGGAAGAGTTGGAGCTTAACCGTGGGGTAGCGGCGGAGGTAATTGACCTTCACGGTAGGGTGGCGGCTTTGATAGCCGAGGTTGCAGCTAAGGCGGCTGATATTGACGTTCTCAAGTGTGCTGCCCTGCCATGATTTAGAGGCGGGGCCCGTGATGCACATGAGATATGGATATACGCGGAAGCTAGGTTAGACGTGTATAAAGGGCTTCTTGTTGCATGACGTGCCTCTGAGGAGGAGGTCCAAGCGTGTTTGTGTGAGGCTCGTGCCGCCCGTACGGCCTGTGGGTATAGCTCCGACTCTCCCGACCAAGAAGGTTGTGCTTCTGAGGACGTCAGTTGGCTTGAGTCTGGCCCGTGGTTTACTGAGGTTTACCGCGATGACCAGGAGGGGGGGCGAGCGGGTGGTGAGGACAAACCTGGCGAGACCCCTTAGAACTGGTATAAATTTTGCATTTTTTTTTTTTTTTTTTTTGGAATGTAATGGGAGCCCTTCATGGGACTAAGTGTACATGATTTTTATTATAGTGAAAGAGTTACGCTTGTGTTGCTTATCCTTTCGCATTGTTCTTTGCTTATACACTGGTTGTTACTATCGGATAGGATCGACGATCCTTAGTGATGGCTTTTGGCCTAAAAGGATGTAACTTCAACTATCGTTGAAGTGTTTATCCGTCGTCGTCGAGCGGAGTCGACAATTATTGGCGATGGCCTTTGGCCCAAAAGGATGTAACTTTAACTGTCGTTGAAGTGTTTATCCGTCATCGTCGAACGGAGTCGACAATTATTGGTGATGGCCTTTGGCCCCAAAGGATGTAACTTTAACTGTTGTTGAAGTGTTTATCCGTCTTCGTTGAACGGAGTCGACAATTATTGGCGATGGCCTTTGGCCCAAAAGGATATAACTTCAACTGTCGTTGAAGTGTTTATCCGTCATCTTCGAATGTAGTCGACAATTATTGGCGATGACCTTTGGCCCAAAAGGATATAACTTCAATTGTCGTTGAAGTGTTTATCCGCCGTCGTCAAACGGATTCGACAATTATTGGCGATGGCCTTTGGCCCAAAAGGATGTAACTTCAACTGTCGTTGAAGTGTTTATCTGCAATCGCCGAACGAAGTCGACAATTATTGGCGATGGCCTTTGGCCCAAAAGGATGTAACTTTAACTGTCGTTGAAGTGTTTATCCGTCGTCGTCGAACGGAGTCGACAATTATTGGCGATGGCCTTTGGCCCAAAAGGATGTAGCTTCAACTGTTGTTGAAGTGTTTATCCGTCATCGTCGAACAGAGTCGACAATTATTGGCGATGGCCTTTGGCCCAAAAGGATGTAACTTCAACTGTCATTGAAATACTTATCCGTCGTCATCGAACGGAGTCGACAATTATTGGCGATGGCCTTGGCCGCTTGCGTAATGGAGAAGGTGGTCGTAGCCGCTTACATAATGGAGAAGGTAGCCGTAGCCGCTTACATAATGGAGAAGTTGGCCGTAGCCGCTTACATAATAGAGAAGGTGGCCATAGCCGCTTACATAATGGAGAAGGTGGCCGTAGCCGCTTACATAATGAAGAATGTGGCCGTAGTTGCTCATATAATGGAGAAGGTGGCCGTAGCAGCTTACATAATGAAGAAGGTGGCCGTAGCTGCTCACATAATGGAGAAGGTGGCTGTAGCTGCTCACATAATGGAGAAGGTGGCCGTAGCTGCTCACATAATGGAGAAGGTGGCCGTAGCCGCTTACATAATGGAGAAGGTGGCCGTAGCTACTCACATAATGAAGAAGGTGGCCGTAGCCGCTTACATAATGGAGAAGATGGCCGTAGCTGCTCACATAATGGAGAAAGTGGTCGTAGCTGCTCACATAATGGAGAAGGTGGTTGTAGCCGCTTATATAATGCAGAAGGTGGCCGTAGTTGCTCACATAATGGAGAAGGTGGCCGTAGTAGCTTACATAATGGAGAAGGTAACTAGGCTAGTCCCTTTATTATACCGGACTGGAGAGACGTGTCGACCGGCCGGTATGATAAACTTGTTTCCATGCGCCCCTGGGTGTCTCCTTCGTTGCCTTATTAAAAACCTCCCCGAGAAAACCCAATTGGGACAAAGCTCGGGTAAGGGAAAAAGAGTACGACTCGGGAGATGCCCTTCAAAAGTAGAAGTATTTCAGGTGGGTGACGTTCCAGTTGTTCTGGAGTGTTTTCCCTTCCATTCTTTCCAACTTGAATGCTCTTTTGCCTGCGTCTGCTATGCTTTTATATGTCCCGCTCCAATTGGTGCCCAATTTCCCTTCGCTCGGGTCTTTTGATGCCAAAGTTTTTTCTTTGAGGACGTAATCCCCTACTTTGAGTGGCCGTATTTTGGCCTTCTTGTTGTAGTACCTTTTGACTTGTTGCTTTTGAGCCGTCATTCTTATGTGGGCCATGTCCCTTCGTTCTTCAGCTTCGTCAAGGTCTTGAAGCCTTCCCATGTTGTTGTCTGGTCCGCTGATGTGTGAGTATCTTAGGCTCGGTTCTCCAATTTTGACTGATATCACCGCATCGGTTCCGTAGACCAGTGAGTACGATGTTTCTCCTGTGCTGGATTTGGGTGTTGTCCAATATGCCCAGAGTACTTCTGGTAGTAATTCGGGCTAGAGCCCTTTAGGTTCTTCGAGTTTCTTCTTCAGAATGTTCAGTATTGTTTTGTTGGATGCTTCAGCTTGGCCGTTGGCGGCGGGATGATATGGCGTGGAGGGTATCCATTTGATATGCCATTTGTCAAAGAATTTCGTTATCTTTTTGCCGATAAATTGTGGGTCGTTGTCGCAGCTGATTTCTTTGGAGATGCCAAAACATCATATGATGTTTTTTCTATATGAAGGCGATGACTTCTTGTTCGCGTATTTGGGCGTACGCACCTGCTTCCACCCACTTGGAGAAAACTAACAGAAATCGTACCTTTCCTCGCCCTGTTGGCAGGGGGCCGATTATGTCCATTCCCCGTTTAATGAAGGGCCAAGGTGATGTTACAGAGTGTAGGGGCTCTCCCGGTTGATGTATCATGGGGGCGTACTTTTGGAACTATTCGCATCTACGAACATACTCTGCTACCTCCTTTTTCATTGTGGGCCAGTAATACATGGCACAAATAATACAACAGACAAGAGCGCGATTACCGGTGTGTGTGTCGCAGTGACCTTCGTGTACCTCTTCGAGTACTTGCCTTGTCTGGTGCGGCCCTAAGCACTTAGCAAGGGGTCCGCCAAGCGTTCTTTTGTACAGGTCGTGGTTGATCAGGCAGTATCGGGTGACCTGTACACGGAGCTTTTTGGCTGCCTTTTTGTCTAGTGGGAGTGTCACGTCCTGCAGATAGGAGATAAACTGGTTGCGCCAGTCCCAAGTCAGAATTAAAGAGAGTACCTCAGTGTGATCTATGGCTGAATGGAGTAGGGTGACTATGTTTCCCTTGTTGATGTTCTTGGTGGCTGCAGCCAAATTGGTAGGCTATCTGCTTCGACGTTCTGCGCCCTTGGGATTTGCTCCAGGCGGTATTCGTCGAATTCGGGCATCAACTTGTGGATTTCTGACCGATATTTCTGCAGCCTCTGTTCCTTAATATGGTAAGTCCCGGTGACCTGGTTTACCACAAGTTGAGAATCGCAATGGAGGATGAGTCGTCGAGCCCCGTATTTGATGTAACTTCATACCTGCAATCATAGCCTCATATTCGGCCTCATTGTTAGTCATCTCGGGGCATCGTATGGACTGGCGAATTATTTCACCCGTGGGGACCTCGAGTACGAGTCCCAGTCCCGATCCCGAGGTGCTAGAAGCGCCGTCAGTGTAGAGGGTCCAGAGATCGGCACCAGGTGTGGCGCGAATGGCCTCTAGTTCCGCTTCCGGTAAGATCTCTGTACTAAAATCGGCAACAAAATCTGCAAGTACCTGCGACTTGATGGCATTTCTTGGGTGGTAAGATATGTTGTGCTTGCTGAGCTCTATGGCCCATCTGGCGAGCCTTCCCGACAGTTCGGGTTTGTGTAGGATGCTCCGCAGGGGGAAAGTCATTAAAACTCTTATGGAGTGGCACTGAAAGTAAGGTCTAAGCTTTTGTGAAGCTACGACCAGTGCTAGGGCGAGCCTCTCGAGGTGTGGATACCGTGTTTCGGCGTCCACTAGGGTTTTGCTGATATAGTAAATAGGAGATTGTATACCTTTGTTTTTGCGGACCAGGACTGCGCTGACAGCGACTTCGGACACTGCCAGATATACAAGCAAGGGTTCGCCTAGGTTTGCCTTGACTAGCAGTGGTAGCGAAGACAGGTATTCTTTTAATTTTTTCAGAGCTTTGGCGCATTCCTCATTCAACTGTAGCCCGTGATCTTTTCTTAGTACGTTAAAAAATTTATGGTACATGTCGGAGGATCGCGAAATGAACCTGGATAGGCGGCTATTCGCCCTGTCAGTTTTTGTACCTATTTTTTGTTGTTCAAAGTCTCAGGTATCGCGTCTATTACCTTGATCTGGTCCGGGTTTGACTTCGATACCTCGTTGTGAAACGAGGAACCCCAAGAACTTACCTAATGCTACACCGGAGGCGTATTTTTCTGGGTTCAATTTCATCCTATACCGCCGCAGTATCTCGAAAGCTTCTTTCAGATGATCGAGGTGGTCTTCTTTGCTTGCCGATTTTACCAGCATGTCGTCGATGTCGACCTCCATGGTCTTGCCAAGCTGTTCCTTGAACATTCTGGTGACCAGTCTCTGATATGTTGTCCCTGCGTTTTTGAGTCCGAACGGCATCACTTTGTAGCAGTACGTCCCCTGGTGGGTGATGAATGTTGTTTTCTCCTGGTCCTCTTCGGCCATCATGATTTGGTTGTAGTCGGAGTAGGCATCCAAAAAGCTTAGCAGCTCATGTCCCACTACGGCGTCGATCAACTGGTCGATGGGGGGTAATGGGAATGAGTCTTTTGGGCATGCTTTGTTGAGGTCGGTGAAATCAACGCACATCATCCATTTCCCATTTTTCTTCTTGACCATCACGACGTTGGCGACCCATTGGGGATATTTAGATTCCCTTATGGACTCGTTAGCCAGTAGCTTATCTACCTCTTCGCTGACGGCCTCGTTGATTGCGGTGTTGAACTTCCTTCTGACTTACTGTACGGGTGGATATAGTGGGTTGACGTTCATTTTGTGGGTGGCGATGTCACTTGGTATTCCTGACATATCTGAATGAGAAAAAGCAAAAAGATTTGCGTGGCTAGTAAGGAATTCATGGTACTTACATGGATCGGAGAGGCTGCGTCTGATGTAGGCTTTCTTGGTGTGGTTGGTCCTGTCCAGTTGCACCGAGTCGAGATCCTCGACCGTCGCTTTGCAGGCTTCTACAATATCTGGATCCTTTATGGCGCCCGTTGTCGGGTTGACCTTAGTCCCCGACACGGTTGATTGCTATGCCTCTGCACTAGAACCTTTCAACTGTTTGGTGTGTGAGCAGTCTTGAGCGATTCGGTAGCACTCTTGTGCTGTGCGCGGCTCGCCCTGAATGCTAAACACTCCCCAAGGGGCGGGGAACTTGATCACTTGGTAGAAGCTTGAGGGGACTGCTCTCATGGCGTGTATCCATGGTCATCATATGATGGCGTTGTAGGCTGTTTCCTGGTTCATGACATGGAAAGTGTTTTCCAGCATAACTCCCCCTGCTAAAATTGGCAATGATACCTCCCCGGAGGTTCGTTCCACTGCATTGTTAGAACCAGTTAGTGTTATGCAGCGTGGTATTATCTTATCTTCGAGCCTCATTTAAGCGAGGACTCTTGGATAGATAATACAAGTGCCGCTTCCATCATCAACCATGATCCTCTTAATGTTAGTGTCAGCAATACGTAAAGTTATGACTAAAGCATCATAGTGAGGAAAAGACAAACCGCCGACATCATACTTATCGAAGGTGATACTTTTTTCGATGTCATCATACCGTTCATGGGTGATAGTTCGCTTTAATTTGTGCGAGGTGGTGAATTTTACATGATTGATCGCTGAATCATCGCCTCCTCCGACGATCATATTGATGACGCATGCTGGCGAAGGTGGCTTTGGTGGTCCCTGAGGTTGTTCCCACCCCCGTGCGAAATTTACCTTTCCTTTATCGCTGAGCAGCTCCCTCAGGTATCCTTGGTTCAGTATTCTGACTACCTCCTACAATAGCCCTATGCAGTCTTCGGTTTTGTGTCCTCGTTCCTGGTGGAACTCGCATAGGACATTTGATTTCCTTGTGGCGGGGTCTGATTTCATTTTCTGCATCCATTGTACTTTAGTGCCCAGCTTCTCCAGTGCGTATACTATTTCTGAAGGAGACACGCAAAAGCTATGGGCAGATAGTAAAGGAGGCATACCTCTTTCGTTACGGAGTGGGACGACATGTCGCTGCAGTGCTTCTGTGTGTCTGGGTGGCGCTGGATGCGAGGATCCGGTGTAAGGCTGGTACCTTTCCTTATTGAAACGTGAGGATTGTTCCCTTCGGCCTTCGCTGCTCTGATCCCTTCTTGCTTCTGACTGTAACGTCGTGAGCTGCTGGGTTGGTCCGTTGAGATCATCCTTGTCCGCTCGTACCTCGACGCAGTAGGCGTTGTGAATCTCCTCCCATGTGGTGGGGGGATACTTCATGAGTCGGCTCAGTATCTTTTTGGTTGCTCTTAAACCATCTCTGCTCAGCCCGTTTTGGAAGGCTGCTACTGCCATGCCTTCCGATATGTTTGGTAGGCTCATCCTTACTCTATTGAATCTGGCCAAGAAGTCCCTGAGTCCCTCACCTGCGGTTTGCCGGATGGCGAAGATATCGTTGACTCGGGCCTCAGCTTTTTTTGCTCCTGCATGGGCGGTGGCGAATTTATCCGCCATTTCTTCGAATGTCGATATCGTTCTGGCTGGCAGCTGCGAGTACCACATTAATGCCCCTCCCGTTAATGTTTCCCCGAACTTTTTCAGTAGTACAGATGGTACTTGTTCTTTTGACAGATCGTTACCTTTCACAGCGGTCACATAGTGGATCAGGTGGTCTTCGGGGCCTGTCGTCCCGTCATATATCCTTAAATAAGGCAGCATTTTGAAGGTTTTTGGGATCGAATGAGGTGCAGCTTCTTCGCTATAGGGTTGTTCGACGAATCTTCCCACGTCGCACTTCGGTAGTAACTTAGGGGCGCCGGGAATTTTGTCCACCCTTTCTTGATGGTCTTCATTTGATCTCGAAGTGCCTTATTTTCGCTTTCTATTTTTTTTCTTTCTTTAGGATGGTTGCAAGTATGCCATCGCTGGTCTGGTCATTGGAGTGGTTGTTGTTTGTTCGTATAGTGTCGTGTTCGCTGGTGGTAGCGATATCAGTCGTCACCTATGTTCTTAGCGTTGTTTTGGGGCGATTTCTCGAGTAAGCTGCCTAGGGTGTTCGTCAACCATTCTTCTAGTAGTTTCTTGACCGCTGGGGGTGGGGTTTCTTTGACCACAGATGTGGAAGCTCCTTTTTCGTGCAAGATCGTCAGATCTTCAGATGGAGAGGGTAAGATTTCTCCCTCTTGAATGCTGCCAGGTGTTGTGCTCAAGATGTTTTCTCTACCTGCTTCGTTGAGGGGGCCAATGAGGTTGGTTGTGACACCGGCTATTGCTTTCAATCTTTCGTCATTTCCTGCTATTTTTGGTATCGATAGGATGTGAAGGAAGGTGGTTTGTTCTTGAGATTTCTAGGTTCAAACTATGATTTCGATTGCCGAAATCCCCACAGACGGTGCCAAATTGTTCGGCTTGAAAGTTAATGAATACTTAGCAAGCAAATACAATCAAAAAATAGATTACAGGTAAATCGTAATCGAATATAATCAGACCTAGAAATGTATATAATATCTTTTATTGCTTTTTCTGTACTGAGTATTCCAAAGAGTAATGAGGTAGAGAGAGAGATTGAGAGAAAAATAGAGATAGAGAAAGAGAGAGTGTCTATTAGCAAAAAGGATCTGCCCTTTACAATATTGGGATCCTCCTTTATATAACAGGAGGATCTCCTCGAGATAATAAAGAAAAATAATATAAAAACAAGAATTGCATCCTCGAGGGGACGACGAGACTTGTTAACGCGCTTTCGCTACGACATAGTGGGGGCGTACCCTCGCTACGACCATTGTTTAGCCCAGAGTCCGTGGTCACAATATTGGACAGAATTTTGCCCTATACAACCATCATAACCGAAATTGACATACAAAATCAAAGATTTACAGTGTAGGAAAATCTTTTTAGAAAAGAAAAAAAGAAAACCACAAGCCTGACGTAGAATGCCCCCTTAGACAAATCTCGGTCAATCCATACCCCAAAAGAAAACAAAAACAATGAGACGGCTGTTTTGTCCAACTCAAACTGATTCAAAGTCAACGGAATAAAGGCAAATAATTGAGATAGAAAAACGATGAAAAGGAAAATTCAACAATCAAATAATCAAGCATACTAAAGAATATGTTACAGTGAATAGGACTATTTTTCCTTTAATTATAGGTTTCGAGTTCGATCATGCGTGTGAAAAAATCTTTGATAGGAGTGTTTCCTCCCGAATGGGCCTAATACGGCACGAATCCGAATATAATCGTTAAAATATCATGGTATAGCCAGTTTTTACGCTGGTCAATGAAAAATAGCCAGCGTTTACCAAGTCAATGAAAAATAACCACTATTTTGCTGCAACAGGGACCGGTCCAGTATAATATACAGGAGTTCTGGTGCATTTGTGTACGAACTCCAGCATATTATGCTGGACCGATATACTTTGCTAACTGCTGTAAAATTTGCGGGAAATTGGAGCACCAGTGTTCCAAACTCCGGTATATTATACTGGACAGTTATACTTGCTGGAACTCCCGTAAAATTTGCGGGAGTTCCAGCATAATTATGCTTGAACTCCCGTAAAATTTGCGGGAGTTCCAGCATAGTTATCCTGGAACTCCCGTAAAATTTACGGGAGTTCAAGCATACTTATGCTGGAACTCCCGTAAAATTTG
>MU762425.1:9940-75439 GCA_026770625.1 Nicotiana glauca
TTTGGTCCATTTTAATTTAAACCAAGTCAGCCCAAATAAAACCCCACCCGGTCCAATTGGCTGAATCTCGCAGACCATCCAAACGACGTAGTATCAGGTCAATACTACGTCGTTTAGAGTTCCTCCAAGGCAAATCGATCTAGGCCTTTTATCTATCCTTCATCCAACGGTCGAGATCACCTCTCCAGCCCCGACCCGTCTTTCTCGGACCAACCCAATACCCCTGCTAAACCAAACAACCCCTTTTCGTATAGGCGAGTCGATCCAAGCTGTCGATCTAAATTGATCCAACGGCTTGGATTTAATCTCCTATATCGTATATAATTAACGAAATATACCCAGCCTTCCCCCCCAAGCCAACCCCTCCCCTTACCCTCTTCGTCTCTGAGCCTTCAGAGACTAAAATTGCTCTGCCTCCCTCCACCCACCGAAAATTGCCTCACGGCGGTTCCGGTGGTCCAAACAACCCCATTTTGCACCATAGCTTCCCCACAACATCCTCTTTCCAAACCTTCTATCAGTTTCCCTCGAATCCCCGTAGATCTTTTCGAATTTTAGATCAAAGAACTGAACCAAACCCTAGCTTATCTATTTGATACCAAATTAATACCATACCTCCACGGGGCCTCCCTCACCACTAAAACGATTTTTTTTTCCTTTGAATCCCAATCCTCCTCCTCGAATTTCAATTTTCAGCTAAGAACCCTAGCGCCGCCCTAAAAATCCTTGGTGGCGGTGCCAACCCTAAACCTTCCCCAAGTCACAACCCTGAACCACCAGGCCACCCTCGTCCCTAAATCCATATTAGTTTTGTTCGAATCATTTCAGAACTCGTTGAATTTTAATTCGACTGTATGAACCCTTGAGGGACCAAAAATAATTTGAGGTCGAAATTGACCTAAGTCAAGTGTTTTCAATCGATAACACTTGATTAAGGTCCGTTTGGACCTCAAAAGTTCAAGTTGGGGCTTCAAGTGGAAACTGTGCGGATTTTAGCCTATAAGGTTGAGGTATTTTCTTTCTTTTTCTTTTCTATTTTTTTTTGTTACTGTTTTAGGCCCCATGTATTTCATCATTGTTTTCATTATTTTTATTTTTCTCTCTTCTCTTTCGGATTTTTCTTGGTCCAATTCTCTTCTGTCAATTGAAATATGGTATAAGTAGTTTCGTTGATTAATTTGCCTTGATTATAGTTGTATAGTTCTGGTAAATTGTTGTTTGTTTACCTCGATTTTGTTTCGTTCTCGTGTGATGTTGGATCCCCTGCTATTTGTAGCTCTTTGACCTTGCATATTGGTTCAGTATTGTTTTTCGTTCAATGTGTTTACAATGTTCATGTGTTCTTGGCTGGGTTCTGTATTGATTTATCCCTTGTATTTATACCAATTATATTTCAATGTGGTGTTGTTCTGATTGTTGTGATACCATTAATCTGATTTAAAGCAAAATTGCAAACTGTTCTTGAGTCTATTGGTGAGTTTCAATGTGATTTCGATTCAGCTTAAAAAAATTCAATCGAGTTCTGTGTAGTGTCAATATGATTTGGATTTGAATTCAGTTCATTTTGTTTCAGTTCAGAATTTTGCCTTAATTGTTTCAGTTGTTAGGGATTTGGTTATAGCTAATTAGGATAGTTTTTCCAGGTTAATACAGTAATATTAAGGGGATTGCGGGGGTAATTTGGAAAGGGAAAATTTAGGATAATGGTTTAATATTAGTAATCTGATAGTGGGGAATTAGAGGCTATTAAACTAATAAGTTAATGGGAAACGGTTAGTTTGTTTAACATTTTGTCAATCTCGCATGCATATTATAATTTTCGCCTTAGTAGTTCGCTTATAGAATGAGGCACGGACAATTTTCTATTTTTACAAGTTCATGTGCAAATTTCCGTTAGCATCTATTGTAATCTAACAACTAATAAGAGGCCCAACTATAACAACTCGTAAGCATGCAAAAAAAAATGAATTATGACTTTTTCTTCTTTCATTTTAGAGACAGACGAAAAATAGAAGAATGTAGTCACTTTAGGATGATCCTTTTAAAAATAAATAAGATGAGCCTCGCCAAATAAAAATGCACAAGTCGCGGGGCCCTCTATATGTGTTGGAAAAATTACTTAGATTTCGGGATGGACCGTTTAGCAACATTTCACGGCCTTACCCAAAATAATGGTACGCTAGTCACTCTAGGCGCGCCTTTAATAAACTACTTTCTTAAACTCGGGTGCACATTTATGTGACCCAAATCCAAATCTCAACGGAGTCGAAATGTGTCGACAATCACGGGTACATTGATGTGACGTGGTTCGAGATACGTTTTCACAACGTTGCAATTCTTTGTTAAAATAATGCTAATAATAATAAAAGCGGTGAAGAGTTAAAACTTGCATATAGGTCCATAATTATTAGAATCAGATAAATAAGCCGGATATAACAGTGGAGCGACCGTGCTAGAACCACGGAACTCGGAAATTTCTAACACCTTCTCCCGGGTTAACAGAATTCCTTACCCAGATTTTTGATTCGTAGACCGTAATATGGAATCAACATTTTCCTCAATTCGGGATTCAAACCGGTGACTTGGGACACCATAAATCTCTCAAGTGTCGATTCCAACTTTTAATAATAAATCATGTTTCGATTGTCCTTTAATTGGAAAAACTCCCCCTTATCGCACCATCACGGGGTGCAGTTGCGGAAAAAGGAGGTGTGACACCTGCAACCCCTAAAATTACCCCTGAACCAAAATGGGTCATGGGTCTATTTTAACCCAACTGTTCAGACCCAAATGAGTCGCGATATACCCAAAACCCAACCCACATGATCAGAAATCTACTCGGCCCAAACTAGCAACTATCTAATTAACAAGTTGTAAATACCAAATAACACGAGACAATTAAAACTTTAGCCTAAATGATTTACTAACTAAAATCAACCAAACTAACAATTTTAAACTAATCTGATTATATACTAACTATACTATTTAAGAAAAAGACTCACAATTACTCATGCATGAACAAATAAACTCCAGAACAAATAAAAATGATTCAAGAAGAGGAGAAGAACCAGAAAACAGAAAAACAAATGAAGAAAAGATTAAATCGAAGAAAGAAAAGAAAATACATTAAAATAATTCGGAAAATGAAGGAGGGAGCCTGGGTCTTCAAGTCCTCCGATTTTCCTGCCAAATCTGACATTAATCATGTGCTCTTACAAAGAACACACGAATAAAATTGGATTAGACACGAAATCTCACCAAAAACTTGACATGGGATTTCTAGGGTTCATCTCTAATCTATGATTCGAGAACTTGGGCAAAATTCGAGGGAAATTGATCCGGGATTTGGGAAGAGGAAGGTGAAAGGGACCTAGAGTGTGAAAAAGGAGGTGATTGGAAAGGTTTATGGTCGCGCCGCCACCGGATGTAGAAGTGGGTTGCAGGGCGGTAGGCTCTAGGGTTTGTTTGTTAAGGGAGACGAAGGGGACTGAGGGGGATTTGGAGGGGGATGGTCTGATTTCGGACAGTTATATAATAAGTATGTGATTAGTTCTGAGCCGTTGGATGACTGAAATCCAATGGCTGTGATTAAAGCTCAAAGATACGGGGTCATTTGGTTAAGGGGGAAACCAGACCGTGTGTTGCGGCATGGGTTTGGGCCGGATCAGATGGGTATTGTGGAGAAATCGTTTGGGCTGGGGAGAATTTAATTAAAGCAAGCCCAAAATCACATTCCCTCTAATCCTTCTTTTCTCTTTTGTTTTTTTTTTTCAAATTCATGTCTCTTTTTTTTAAATTAAAATAAAATCCTAAATTAATTCCTAAAACTAAATTTGCCTCAAAAATACAAATTAATTATAAATAATAAGTATCACAAATAATTAGAACCCAAATTAAAGGGAAAACTACCAAAATCAAAAATTAAAATTAAAAAAATGCAAAATAAACTATTTTTGTGATTTTTTCCATTTTATAAAACAACTAATTTGTTAATTAATCCTAAAATATAGAATTAAATCCTAAATGAAAATGCAATATATTTTTGTATTTTTTATTAATTAAACAAAGTTAACATGTGCAGACAAATGCAAACAATTAACGAAAAATGCCACAAAAATCTACAAAATTACAGATAATGGAAAAATTATTTTGTTTTGAATTTGTGGGAGTAATTCATATAGGGCAAAAATTACATGCTCACAGGTTCATCTTTCCGGAATCATTCAGAACATTGTCGTTTCTTATTCTTCAAAGCAATAACATCGCCACCGGTCCAGCTCTCAAGGACCCACTGATTGCGCATGTTAATACGTCTTTCAAAGGCAATGATGGCATCGTCGGTTACATTGCCACCCTTTCTATAATTGGGAGCCTCCTGGAACCGATCCTTCATTCAAATATTCTCCAATAGCCTCTCACCTATTTCTTTTCTTCATCCTCATCCATTGTTATTTCCCATGTCTGGGGCTCGCGGTCTTAAGGTTACATGGCGGCGTTCTCATCAGTCGCACCATGGCCATTTACCAGGGCTTTCCCTTACCGAGCGAGACTGCACTAACTCGTTGTTGTTTTTGTTATTGTTGTTGTTGTTTCTATCGCCGTCGCCTCAAGACGATGAGGTGGGGGGTCAATTTCTCCCGACTCATAAAAATGTTTGGATTCTACACCGCTACCCAGGAGGGTGTTCAGACTTTACACCGCTGCTCACCTCCCCCGACTACCCGGTGCGGCGCCTTAATCCTTTTTCTTTCCATGGAGTGAGGTCGTACTATCAACTAATTGTTCCATCCTGCACCGTTGTAACGTCTCAAGAATTGGCTTCACAATAGTAGTGATGGCGAAATCCATACTAGCCAGAATTTTCACCTAGCCACTTCTTCATTCCTTTTTGCTTCTTCTACATCACTTTCCTCTTCTCCATCTATTTACTCTTCTTCATCTTCTCCATCTAAGATGTTGCTTTGGAAGACCGAGATGAGACCCCCGAGGGGATGGCGCTCAAAGATACTGCCGCGGAGGATGCTCCCCAGAGAATAGGCTAGGCTCTAGGATTTAATTATATATTATGCACCTTTTTTATTCTTTGTTTCTGTGTAAGGACCCTTCGAGGGCTTTTGCAATCATATGTAAGGACCCTTCGCGGGATTTTGTAACCATGTGCTTATGAATATAAAGACATTTCTTCAATTTGTCTCTGATTTATGCTATATCTCTTTTTACCTGCATTTGTGGATGATCCGAAAACATCACTCCACCAATGGGTGCGAATATTGAGCCCACATAGGAGAATTTCTTCTGGCCCCTAATTGATTAACTTGATTCCCGTAAAACCCTTTGTCGTACCTTGGACCGAGCTCGGGTAAGATCGATAAACTTGGACTGTCGGGACCCCTAGCTTCGAGTTGAATAAGAGTAAGGCTTCAAACTTTTGGAATGAAACTTTGTTCTTTAAACTTTGCAATACCCTTCGAGAGGGAGTTTGCTCGAGTGTCTGAGAATAGAGGTAACTTGATCTGAAGACGAAAGATAGCCCTAAGGCTTTATCGGTAGATTTTGTGCTGGAGTTGGCTCGAGCTTAGGTAGTTCGAGGTCCGAAGAATTGGGGAGACGATCCGTAGCCGAAATTCTTGAAGTAGGGTGCCACCCCGAGGTTAAGCTCATATATGAGCGGCTCACTTTAGAGCTTAGTTTCTTCTTGAGAGAGGTCCTCGAGATCGGGTACCATCTCGAGACTCGTAGTGATATTAATGGCTTCCTAGATCCTATCTTCTTTTTTATGGAGGTCCTCAAGATCGGGTACCATATCAGGACTTGTAGTGATATTAATGGCTTCTTGGAGCCTATCTTCTTATTGATGGAGGTCCTCGAGATGGGGTAGTGTCTCAGGACTTACAATTATATTAATGGCTTCTTGGAGCCTACCGTTATTTTGATGGAGGTCCTCGAGATCAGGTACCATCTCGAGGATTGGTCGGTGCGGGGGTCTCCGACCCCAAAACATCATATGGTGTCGTCAAGTGTATGACACGGCTACAAAGTGACCAAGGTGATCCCGTCGGCGCATCTACCCAAAGTGATTTTGGCCATTATTTTTAATTAGCCTTTGAGGCAGGCAGATCGTCTCCTCTTTTTCCATATATAGGGTCTTCTTCACTCTTTTGGAGATTCCGCCATTCTGAGTAGTTATCCTCCTATCCTGCGTTAGGCTCTTTTTTATTTCAGTATTAACACTATTGCCCAAATTCCTGCTCCAGTTCTCTAATTTTACCAAAGTCATGGCTGCTACAGCAAGATCCATTCGGCAAGAAGGAGAGAGCTTCGCCTCTGATTCTCGCCTTGTTGATAAAGCGTCGTTGATGCCAGGCGGGCTTGACTCGGGGCATTTCACTTTGAAAGGGGACTTCTCATCAGAAAAGTATCCCGATGCTCAGGATCAACGGGAGCATACCTTGAAGTTTACTTCTTAGATAGGAGAGGGACATCTTGAGTTGGTAAGGAAAGACTGTGGATGGGGGGAAAAGGTAGTACTGTAGATACCTTCCCCGGCAGAGAGCATCACGGACTGTATCGAAGGGTTTTTGAATGTGTACACGTATCCTTTAACGTTAGGCCCCCTTGATAGGGTTGTGCTTGACTTCTGTCACAAGTATCGGGTTACTTTGGTGCAGATTCACCCATAATTTTGGCAGATAGTGTTGATGATGAGGTTCTTTATGGAGAAGGCAGGGCTTGGATTCATGCTCAATTATCTTATCGGGTTGTACTGACCTTTTCACCATCGAGGTTTGTTAACCTTACGATGCCGATCCACCATGCCTTTCATCATTGATAATGAAGAAGACCAAGATCGAGAGTGGATGAGTTGATTCATCTGAGTATGGACTGTTCATATTAGCCTCGTAGAGTTTACGCCATTTCCTGGGGAATGGAATTATACACGTAAGTATTACACTCGTGCCTTCGCAGTTTTTTAATTATGGCAAAGGTGTGTTCCGCAAATGCACCTTTTCCCTCTTCTACAGCAATTTCATGGTTGACGTGCAAGGTCCCGGATCTTCCGAATTAGGCTCGGGAGTTGGCAACCCACTTGACTTACGATGAGCGTAACTGGCGAGCTTTGTCTAAGGGAAGATGGGAAGCAAAACATCATGGTACGTGTTGTGTGATTTGTTCCCTTCCCTTTTTCATTTGGAAAGGCACTTTCTCTTTTTACGTACTAACTCTGTTATTGTAGGCATTGGGGAGTTTTTTGTGGCGAGGACGTGCCCTCTCGGAGAGGGAGAAGCATGGCCAGCTTTTGGACTAAAGAATGATAACAATAAGAAAGAAATGCCTTTGCGGGGTGACAATGCTCAAAGCAAGGTGAACCTGGACCGGGGGCCCAGAGTGGAAGTATTGACTGAGCATGCTGCACATGTGATTTCTGGTTTTGGAAAGGCAGTTTCTCTTCCGCTGCCATCTTCTTTTTCCGTCGAAGGTACTTCGAGAGATACTCGAGACTCGGGATCGTATGCACCGAGCGATCGTGGCTCGACTAGGGTTGATTTTTTCAAAGTTGAGGGAGCTGGACTAGCAGATGCACGCTTGACTTTTGAGGAAGGCCAGCGGCTTCACTCTGCGGTGAGTTTTGGCACAGGCCTTTCGAGTTTCGTGCCTTCCCTTCGTTATTGAGTTCTCTTTTGCAGGACTTTGACAAGCTTAAGTCTGAGCTGCTTTATCGTTAGGCCATACTGTGGAAAGCTCTAGATGGAGAGAAATATCTTAGGCTCATTTACGATAAAAGAGAAGTCGAGTTGGCACGCTTACGGTCTGAGGCGAGTCGGAGCTTGAATTATGAGAGCTACCTGAAGGAGCAGGTAGTTTTTGTTCCAAGTGTGTGTGTGTTCCTTCTTCTAGCTCCTAAGGCTAATGTTTCATTTTGCAGAAAAAGATGGAGGACGTGGAGCGCCTTCGGAATGAAGTTGGCCGAGCCAAGCGCGAGTATGTTAAGGTAAAGGCTCAGGCGGAGGTTCAGGATTCAATGAGGAAAGGTGCTCTGGCTAAAGCCTCTGTTCGAGGTGAAACTTTGCTTAGCTCGTGATAATACCTCGATTCGAACAGATATGATTACGAAGTTCGAGTCTGAGCTTTTGAAGGTAAAGGCCGAGGTTGTGGATGCCCGAGCTGAAGCCGTAATGAGCCGAACTAAGGTTGACTAGAAGGTGTTAGTTTATTTGAACGACGCTATCAATGCTCAAGCTGATCTGAGAAGGACTCTTGACTATGAGGACATGAGCAAGGAATATGCTCGGTGTAAGTCTTGAAGGAAAACCCTCGAGGAGATTTGTGCTAGGGTCTTTGACCTCTCGGAAAAGGTGAAGCGGGCAAGGGCAGACGAACACGTTGCTCGGTTACTTCTATCAGACGCCGAGGATAGCAAAGATGAGGTCGACGGGCCATAGTCCCCAAGGGGGATGTAGATTGCACTTTTCGATTCTGTATATACTTTCAAAGTACGTTTATAAATTGAGCTTGTGTTTTTTCACATATGTGTATAAAAGGAAACTGTGCGGTTTTATTTCTTCTGTATTTATTTTTGCCTTGAATTTAGCCAAATTAAGTGGTATTTGAGTTAGGAGGAATCCTTAGATTCATAGTATGGCCCTGAGGCTCATTGGGCTGGCATGTAGGCTCTGCGCTTGGCCGATGCAACCTTTTATTATAAGTCGTCGTTCGATCTCTTACATTTTTTCTCTTAAGTATCGGCTCAAGCTCATTTGTCCATCAAGTTTTTGAATTTTAAGCTGGCCCTTGGGCTCTTACGCATTAGTTTGGTATAACCTTTTATGTGGGCTGGCGACAATGGCTTTTACGCTTTGGGTCGATGCGACCTTTTATGCGGGCTGGCGACAATGGCTCTTATGCTTTGGGTTGATGCGATCTTATATATAGGCTTTATTCTTCCCTCGTTAAGGATTTTTGAGATTATGTTTTCCTGACTCTTCAACGATTTGATAAAAACCACAATTATGAGTCGTTACGTGGCGATGAACGAGCACCTCCGGAGGTTTGGCTCGATGGATGATTAGCTCAAAGCCTGTAATTTGGAGCTGACATAGTCTATGCTCTTTTGCCTGTGTCGAGGGTAGCCTGTTTAACCGATTCTTTTCGAAGTAGATTCGAAGTAGTTGAAGGCCTGTGATTTTGTAGCGATGTTGGTGCGTCCCAAGTCGCGTTTGTTTGGTTGGTACAGACTTGTGACTGCAATCATTTGCGTTTGGGCAGAGCCTTTTAGTCCCGAGTTAAGTAGTTTCAGCGTCTATATCGAGGGTATGCCTTTTAGTGGTATTAGAAATTCGATATATAGCCTTAACTTTGAGATCGGGTTTATGCCTTTAGTAAGGTCTTACAAGTTTTACATGCCTTTAAGGTCTTACAGTTTTGGATACTTGGTACAAGTATGGTTCATGCCTCACTTGAGGTCTTACAGATATTGCCACTTGGTATAGTGTGGTTCATGCCTTGCTTGAGGTCTTACAGATATTGTTGTTTCCTTATATAGGTCTTACAAGACCAAGTCTACGCATTTTGGGTCTTATGGACTCGGGTTTTTGATAAGTGGTGATTAGCAACTGTCCCCGATTCATCGAGGGTTCCTTGGCTCGGGAACCATTACTTGTAAACCTGGTATTGCCTCATTGAGGTCTTACGATATCGAGGCTTCCGACTCGGAGGTCATGTGGCCTTGAGTTTTTGACGCCAGTCCCCGAGTGTTCGGGATGTTTTTGGCTCAGGAGCTGTTCTGTGGTCTTCATGTTTCCTCATTGAGGGCTTACGAGTAAGAACTCCGACCCGGGGGTCGCATTATTCCAAGTTGTTGATGCTAGTCCCTGAGTATTCAGCTCTATTGACGAGTCCACGAGGATTCTGTCTTCGATCCATCCTTCGATCATTGCGGGGTATGTTGCACCTCGGGGCATTTCTCCTTTCTTTGGTGTATGGCTGGTACATTTCTTTGTTTGGCTTTTGCTCCTTCGCCAGAATCCTGCTTGGGTATACCGAGCCCGAGGGGGCTTCTATTTGGTCATCCTCGACCCTGATTTTTGACTGATATCGGTCGTGAACCTCCGACCAGGTCACAACGGGATTTTAAACCAGATTCTGTTTCAGCTGCTTCGAAGCCACCGAGCTTCATTCGTTCAGACCTTGAGTGAAGGTCTGCACTGCCCAATCATCGGAGACTTGTGGTAATTCCATTTGAAAGCAAGATACAAACTCTCACAGCATCTCATTCTACCTCTGCTTAATCTTGAAGACGTCGGATTTCCTTGTTGCTACTTTGATGGCACCAGCATGTGCCTTAATGAAAGAATCTGCCAGCATGGCAAATGAATCTATCTATTTTGGGGCCAGGTTGTGATACCATATCATATCCCCTTTAGAAAGCGTTTCCCCGAACTTTTTCAATAAGACGGACTCGATCTCGTCGTCCTTTAGGTCATTGCCCTTCACTGCACAAGTGTAAGCGGGTAACGTGCTCATTAGAGTCAGAGGTTCTATTGTACTTCGGAAGATCTGACATTCTGAACTTCTTTAGAATGGGTTTCGGGGCCGCTTCTTATGGGAACGGCTTTCTGTATGAACTTCTTTGAATCCACACCTTTCAAGATTAGGGGTGCGCCCGGAATTTGGTCAACCTTGGAGTTCTAGGTCTCGGCCTTCTTGTCATTGGCCTCTATCATTTTTCTCACCCGATTCGGTCCTCCTCGCCAGGTCCTCGAGCATCTTTACGATGGTGGGGTCGACTACCGACACATTGTTGCTTGATATCTCTGGTACTTGCTCGGCTGGGGGAGCCATCCCGGTGCTACCGTTCTAGGAGTTTTCTGGTGACTTTGCAGCTGAGCAATAGCCAGTTGTTGTGCCTGCAACATTTAAAAAATAACGTGAAGGCTAACCTCTTGTTCTTCCCTAGTTGGGGTTTTCTTAGCTTCTTGTTGTATCCTTGGTGCACGCTCCTATTAGCATGGGAGCTTATATCGACGTGTTGGGCGTCTCGTGAGACTCCGTCCATGAGAATTAGCTCTGGTACGTTCACATGGTTTCATGGTGGTACACTAACACCTGGAACATCTACACCATTTTCTCCATGGTTCTCAAGATTGTTGTTTACTGAATCAGGCATTTGACCTGAAATCAAAGATCTTGGGCAAGAAAAAGTATGAAATATAACTTATGTTGTGCAGTAAAACCAGCAAGAAAATAATAACTAATAATTTTAGCCCCATGGTGGGCGCCAAACTGTTTACCGTGAAAATGGTAATAACAATTAAATTTGATTATGAGGTTCTTAAAATACATGATCTATTTTTATGCTAGTTGTTAAGCAATGGATGATAAGTAAAGGGTTGGAAATCAGGACTATAGCTTAGAGATGGTAAGATAATCGAACCAAACGATTGCAGATCGGAAGCCTCGAGCTGTCGATTACAAGATCTCGAAGTCGGGCTGGATGGCCAATTCGGGGCAGTGAAGGGGGAGATAATAGTTACGAAGGCTATGATGATGGCTCTTTATGACCAATGATAGGTGGTAAATGAAGAACAATAAATAGAACACAATGAATATAAGAAATAAATGAAGTAATGAAAGCAAGAGAATATGTTAGATAGCAGAGAGAATGTTCGTGTGTTTCCTAATATTGAGCAACAGATATTACAAAAAGACAAGGATCCCCTTTATATATGTGGAGGAATTCCAACATAGTACAAATGCATTAATTACAAAGATATAGGACTGGTACACCAATTTAATGCCTTGATTCGCCTTTTGACTAGTCTACTAGGCTTGACCAGCTACATATACGCGTCTCGGGAACTTCCACTTTCCCATCATAACCGCTAGTTTGTACTGCCTCGAGGTTGAACGCCAACCCTTCGAAGGTCAGCCTCGACCATTGCCCCGAGCTCTCGAGATGTGCTCACAAGTATACTTCAATACCGCAAAAAAAGGGTGTGATTTGTGTGGTATCCATTTTTTGTTTAACTTGATTATAGAAGGACCTGGTTCTTCTATGTGTTCCAACTACTGCTGTTGCAGAATAATAAATACAAAAAATAAAGAACACAGAGATTTTTTACATGGAAACACTTTGCTCAAAAGGTGAAAAACCCACGATCTACCTTCTTGTAGGATTTTTCCAAACTCTCCACTAAAATCATTGAGCCAAAAACTGCATTTACAAAAACTCTTTTGTAAACATATGATTAACTCTAATCTCGTTGTGGCACACAGCCTCAACTATTGCGACAACTTCAACTTAACTCTAACTTGAAAACTCTAAGGGGTTGTTTGGTAGGGTGCATTAGATAAGCTAATGCATGCATTAGCTTTGTCTATTAATAATACATTGTTTGGTAGGGTGCATTAGCTTTGTGTATTAATAATACGTTGTTTGGTAGATATTTTAAACACATGCATTACTTATGCAAGCATTAGTTATGCATCCTATTTAGTATTATCCTATGCATAACTAATGCATAGAAAACAATGGTATTAGCAATGCAATGGGTTTTAATGCATCCATTAGATTAGTTAAAGACAAAATTGTCCTTTAAAATTTATGCTTGATTAAAATATGCTAGTTAGTATATTAATACAAGTTCAAAATAATCCAAATAGTGAGAAATAAAATTATATTCCTAATAAATAAATAAATTCTTAGCATATTTTATTTTTTTATAAATAAATATATAATTTTATTTTACAATATAGATAGACAAATAAAATATTTTTTTAAACCTTTTCATATAAAAATATTTCTCAACATATGTTTCTTTTAAAAAGTTAGAGTGTGGACTAGTTTTGAGGGCATTTTTGTAAACAAACAATTCTTTTAGAAATTGTGCAATATTTTAATGCATCAAACCAAACAATGGATAAGAAATATGTTAGCATAACTAATACCAGCATAACTAATGCAAACATAACTAATATCAGCATTACTAATACACCCTATTTAGCATTATTCTTATGCACCCTACCAAACGACCCCTAAGTACCTAATACAATTGCTTCTGTAAAAGCTGAAAGGTACAATATAAAATCACCTACTACAATTGAACTAGAATAAAAGATAGACTCTTGGAGCTGGTTCTTCTATCTGGTTCAAGTAGCTTCAGGATTGCACGCTTGAATTAATCACACATAAATTGCTTGCAAAATTGTCTTGCTATTTTGCTCTTAATTCACGTTTAACTTCTGATTATGTGCATTGCCTGTAAAAGAGAACACCACTAATATTTAAGGAGTTAGCAATTAGAGATTGACTAAGATATAGATTCTACTCTTCCATGGTGGAAGAGTTCTAATTGATCTCATATTCTAACTCTATCATTTTCCTAAACCGTGTTCTCTTTGTGTAAAGAGTCTTTCTCCTTATCCAATATGCAACATTTTCGATCATGATCAGGAAATATTATTTCTGATAAGTTAGGTTTATCTCACATGTTTAGGTTTGATCACAACTGTGCATCACAAGATGGACCCGGTCCATGTCTGAATTCCTTTGTCAATCTTCAAAACTTCACCTTTACTTGGGCCAACACGAGCCATCGCAACGACGGAAGATTGGACCCTCCCATTTTTTCGTATACACTAACATTTATTGCTTAACAACTAGTATTAAAATAAATCACGTATTTTTAGAACCACAAATCAAATATAATGAAAGTTACTATTTTCAAAGTAAACAGATTTGCTTGTCGCCGATATAAGTCCGGTAACATTACTGCCAATACAAAAAGGAGCAGTTGTTTGATGTTCTTATTTTGCTTATTTATATCTACACGTTGAATTTTTCCTTTTGGAGTTTTAAAGCACAAACCTCTTACTTCCATTACAAAATCTCTCTAAGCTTAATTTATTGCGGATTTTGACTGAGAAAGTAGTATTTTCGAAGTTATGATCTGTGGCCTGAATGGATTCCTCATTATAAATGATGGTAGCTACTAATAGAGAGGTTTCTTAGTTTGACTTGATTTTCCAGTGGGGAGAATTCTTGGATTGTCTTAAAGTGAGGGAAGGTAGAAGGTAGTCTAAGATGGGAAAGAGATTCCCGGTGAGGTTTTCAGTGGTCGGAGTTGGTCTCAAGCATGGGTAGACAGTGACACCAGCAATAAAGAAGAGGGCGAGAGATTCCGAAAAACGTAATTGAAGAAGTTTTTTCTTTAAAAGCGAAATCCACATCACATATTGATTGGTCTTTTGAAATAAAAATAAAAAACATGTCAGGCGTTTGAGATTAACACACCTTGTTGTTGTAAGAGGTTATCAATTACGTGTTTAATAGGCACATTTTCATCAAATATTAGGTATTCAATAGGAACATGGGTTAGTTCAAGTGTCTAAATGAAAAAATAGGGCAAGTTTAAGGACATGCATATGTATTTGGCCTTTGAATTTTATGTAATGCAAATTAATCAACGAAACTTTCTGAGGCAGCTGAGCTTAATCAATTGAAGGAAGTAAGTAACTAATTCATTAACTAATGATTCCTAATTATTGAGACCATATATTTGTATCAATATTAGATTATACTCCACGGAAATTTGTGAAAGTGTGAACTTAACCATAAAAACATCGTTTTGTTATTTGTTTATTTTTCTTCATTTGATCACCTGAGTTTTCTTAGAGAAGACAGACCTATCAAATATTATTCTGCTCCTAAATAATTTTGAAAGAATGCGAATACTATCACTTAAGTTATCGCGCGCATAATTTTACAAAGAGAAAATGTTTAAATTTATCTTTTTACTTTGATATATAGTTTACATTTATCTTTCATTTTCCTTTGCGTCTAATATATCTCTACAGTTAACAAAGTAGACAAATTCACCCAACCCTAACAGAGGTCCACATGGAATGGGACCCATCACTTAAAAATTGACACCTGGATTACAAATGACCCAATCCAATCTATGACCCAATTCCATTTTACAACATATTGGGTTAAGAGACAATCAAGTAATCAACTCTTCTTGTGCCTACATTTTTTCATCTCACTTCGCATAGCAAATTTCACATGCTACTACGTACATAATATCTGCGTCAAATGCTAATTTGGATGTTCAAGAGATTTTATTTATATATTGTAACGTAAAATTACAGTTTCTGGACCAAGTAGGAAATTAATGAAAAAGATGAGTTTATTTTAGAAATTATTTGGGTGAAGAAAAATAATATTTTTAAATAAAATATAGATCGAATAAGCTATTGAATTTAGTATAGAATTTATTAAATTAAAACATAGTAAAGTAAAAGCATCAGACAGGGTAAGGAGATTAAATTGAGAAATCAACTAAAGTAAAATATGACAACTATTAGAAATGACAAGTACCGAATAAAACGGCTAGTTTTAACTTAAAAGTCACACAAGGTAGCATGTTATTAATTTTTTAATTTAAAATCGCTATATTACTAACAACTCGACAGGATATGAGGTAATGACTCAAAGTAGTATATTGATCTTGAAAATCAATTCACTAGAATACTAGTATTAGGAAAATAATTCAGGAAATGACGGCAAGACAATAAGTCAATGACAATAACTCAATCCTCGAAAACTAGTAAAAAATCGAAAATACATATTCTCAGAGTCTCGTACGAAAGAATCGAAGCCAATACAATATAACAGGGAATACAAAACACATAAATTATTGCAGGGCACAACCCGATCCCATCGTATAATGCTATTCACACTTATTCCACCATGTGAATATCAATAGTAATAAATAAATATATATTGTGGTGCGCAATCCGATCCCACCATATAACATCAATATCATTATTCACCCCTATTACACCATATCAATTCACTCTTATTTCACATGTTGCGATGTGCAACCTGATCTCACCGTACAATATCAATATCATAACAATAAACAAATATGTTGCGGCACGCAATCTGATCCCGTCATATAATATCAAAATCATAATTAACCTTTATTTCACATGTTACGGCGTGCAACCCGATCCCCAGTACAGTAATTTAAATCAACAGCAATAATTCAATAACTCAATATACAAGAATTTCAACAATCAAGCGTACGAGTACACAGCAACCAAGGAACCGTGTAAAAATTAAAGGAATACAACGAACTTTACAAAAACGACAAGACAGGTAAGGCAAGCGATAACTAAGTATGTATCACAACAATTAGGACATGCAGCAGATAAGCACAGAGTCAGAGAAGAAATTCAACAATTAAGAGGTAATAAGACAATAAGGAAGGCAGTAACCACAGCTAAGGCATATAAGGGCCAAATAATGAGTAGAGGTACAATAAGTGTTAACAGCATCAAATAGAGCATGTAAGAGTAGACTAACAACGAGATATCACATGTTATGACAATCCAATTAAAGGCATGAGAAGAGACTAGACACTCTGAACCTGTCAATTAGTACATATAAAACGTGTACCCACTTGTCTCCTTCGTACACAAATTTCACATAGCAAGATAGCACAATTAACTCAATTCCTAAGGAGTAGTTTTGTCATGACCCGGGATTTCCACCGTCGGGACCGTAATAGAGCATAATATTTTACTTGCTAAGCAAGCTAACGTTAGAACATATTGTCCATTTTTGACAGTCTAAAATTAATCAATGAAGAAAAACAAATTTAACTATAATAATCCAAATGTAACTGCGGAAGCTAAAACCGTAAAACATCTGCTACAAATTCCTGAACCAGGTATCATAAGTGCATGAGCTTCTAGAGTAATACATATAATGGTCTGAAATAAATACACAGCTAAATAGAAAAAGGATGGGAACTTCAGGAGCTGCGGGCGTTGAATAGTCGTACCTAAAGTCTATGCAAATTTCCAATTCGATCACGCTAATAACCATCGCTGGGACCGACTCTAAAATATGCACAGAGTGTAGTATCAGTACAACTGACCCCATATACTAGTAAGTGCCGAGTCTAACCTCAATGAAGTAGTGACGAGGCTAAGGCAGGTCACCGACACTATAACATGTACGGAGTATATATAATAATGACACGATAATAGAAATACTAAAAAAAATTAAAAAATCAACTGAAACTGATAACCAGAGCCTTAAGAATAAACCAGCGCCGTCCAGAATTACCAATCTTTAACAGTTTAAATACAAATACCGGAGAACCAACATAGCTCAAGAAATAGAAACATATATGTTGTTGCGGCGCGCAACCCGATCCCGCTAGACAACACAAAATCATCCCTTATTTCACTGTGATAGCATCAACAACAGAGATAATATACATAAATATGTTGCGGCGCGCAACCCGATCCCACCATATATCAATATTAGTATCATATTCACCATTATTCCACCATATCAATCCACCCTTATTCCACCTGTTGCAACATGCAATCCGATCCTGTCATATAGTATATATTCGCCCTTATTCTACTATATCATTCCACTCTTATTACACTTGTTACGACGTGCAGCCTGATCCCACTATATCATTATCAAATACAATGTGCACAGTCAAATTAAAATTTCAAACCACCAAACCTTTACGATCAATAAATGTCAAACTAAACTGAAATGGAAACCTTGAACAATATACGAATCTACGTAAGTAACATTACACAGCGAGACCAATCGAGCAATTTACAATTAGAAGGGACAAGCAAGTCAAATTTAACAAATAGCAGGGATTCGTGAAACTATGAAAGAGCTAACATCATGAACACGAGAATACATTGATGAGCATGTAGCAGTTAAGTAGGGAAAATATTTAGAGCATTTTAGAGTTAAGATGGAAGAAAGCAATTAAGTAAAAGTGGAAAATTAGGGAAAACAGATAATTTGGGGGGAATGGTTAGAATCACTTACCAATATTTTGGGGAAGAAATGGTCTTAGAACAATAGCCTCTAATGTTCTACGATTTAAAATTTTGATGAATGAGAGAAAAATCCCGTCTAAATTAAGTTTTGATCTGTTGCAGGTGTCGCATTTGCGACCTGGGTTCGCAAATGCAAACCCCGCAGATGCGAACTTTCCTTCGCAAATTCGAAGAGTGCATGAGAATGCTGCCTTCGCAAATGCGAACAATTGTTCGCAAATGCGGCATGTGATGATTGCAATTGTGATCCAGAGCATCACAATTGCAAAAGTACCCCTCCAGCCCCACTGCTCGTAGATGCGATGGCCTCTTCGCAAATGCGAGGCTTGCATTTGCGAGCCAGGCCTTGCAAATGTGAAGTCTACAGATCAGGTGTATCAATTGGTGTGTGTTTTCTGAGTTCAAACACTCCGTAGACTATCTGAAACTCACCCGAGCACTCGGGGCTCCAAACCAAACATGTACACAAGTCGTAAAATATAATACGAACTTGCTCGTGTGCTCAAATTGCCAAAATAATACCTAGAACTACGAATTGAACACCAAATCGAATAAAATTTTCAAGAAAGCTTTAAAACTTATATTTTCACAACCGGGCATCCAAATCATGTCAAAATAACTCTATTTATTACCAAATTTTACAAACAAGTCATAAATATTATAATGGACCTATAACGGGCTCGGAAACCAAAATATGGACCCGGTATCAATAAGGCCAAACATCAATCGATTCTTAAAACCATTAAACTTTCAGACTTTTAATTTTTAACAAAAAATCATGACTCGAGTTAGGGACCTCCGAATTCGATTCCGGGCATACCCCCAGGTTTCATATTTTGATACAGACCCACCGGGACCATAAAAACACCAACCCTGGTCTGTATAATCAAAATGCTGACCGAAATCAACTCTAATTAATTTTTATAGAAAAAATTCTTATTTTTTGTCAGTTTTTAACATATAAGCCTTCTAGTTCAACACCCAGACTGTGCATGCAAATCGAGAAAGGCTAAAATAAGGTTCTAAAGGCTTTGAAACACATAATTTGATTCTAAAACCTTAGATGACCTAACTTTGTTTTGAGCAGTTGCATTTTGCTTGGTAGTTTGGGGGCACTAGCAGTTATGTATGATGTATTAGGACTTGTTGGTATGTTTGTACATGGTTTCAAGGGGCTCGGGTGAGTTTCATATAGGTTTGGGGTGCGTTGTGCTTATTTTTTTATGTTTTGACGTCATTTCGTCAAGCATAAATGCTACCACATTAAGCAAATGAGCTTCGATTTCTGTTTTGATTGAAGCATTAGATCCTTATCGTAATTACGGATCCATATCAAATAGAATCGTCGAATTTGGACACCGTATAAGGAATTTATGGTCATTTTACTAAGAATTTGATTGTCATATATTTTTAAATTAATTACGAAATTGCCACTGACTTCGTATTTAAAAATCTGCACTATTTGGATAAATAGAAACGAACATATCTCTTTCATTATAAGGTCAATAGAGTGATTCAAAAGCCTAACTTGACTAGAATTTTATAAGGAATCAATTGGAGGCATAAAAAGCGTTTCGGAATTATTTGGCATGAAAAAAGAGGTAGAATAGATGTCAGGAAAATATATAAAATAAGGGTTTGTTCATTTGGTCATATTTTGAGTTGGGGAGCTTGAATTTGGGCGATTTTGGAGGAGATTTCCGTTATATGGATTGGGGCAAGTGTTCTCTACTCGTTTTTAGTTATATTTCATGAATCCATCTTCATTTTTGGAATTTTATTGATTATTTCAAAGTGAAATTTGAGGATTTTTGCCTAAAGTTTCATAAATTGAATTTTTATGTTTTGAACATCAATTAGGTGTCGAATACGAGTAAAATTAGTATGTCTGGACTCATAATTGAATGGATTGTCGGATTTTGTAAGTTTTGTCGGATTTTGAGGTGGGGACCCGGGTTGGTCTTTTGGCCGATTTTGGGCTTTAGATTAAAGATTCGACCTTTTTCAATTGGGATTGGTTCCTTTAGCATTGTTTGATGTATTTGAGTTATTTTTTTGTTAGTTTCGATTCATTCGGAGGTTGGGACGCACGTGATGGCATTTTTGTAGCATCGCTTGGCTTGCTCGATATTGGAATTGGCTTATTCAAGATACATAAGTCTTCTAAACTTAGTGTTGAGGGTATAAAACTCCAAATTATGTGTTGTGTGGGTGACGACCTGACCCCTTGTCTCATGAGTTACCGCTTCGTTTCCCCTATTTTTAGCTTATTTATGCTTCATTATCTGTATCTGATATGATCGAGTGGGTTTGGAGAGGTTTTGGTAGGAAATGAGACACTTAGTCTCTTTAAGGAAGGTTTGGTTTGGAAAAATTAACCGGATATTAACTTATGAGTTAGAGGGATCGGATGTGATTTTCGGTAATTTGGTTAGCTTCGGGAGATGATTTGTGACTTAGGAGTGTGATCGGAAGTGATTTTGGAGGTCTGATGTAGAAATTAGCTTGTTTTGGCGAAGTTAGTACTTTGGCGATTTCCGATTGGTAGGTGAGATTTTGATTCGAGGGTCGGAATGGAATTCCGAGAGTTGCAGTAGCTTTAATAGGTGATTTGGGATGTGTGTGAAAAATTTCAGGCCATTCGGAGGTGATTTGGTTAGGTTTTTGATCGAATGCGTGTTTCGAAAATTTTTGAAGAACTTAGGCTTGAATCCGATGAGAATTGATGGTTTTAGTGTTGTTTGAGTTGTTTTGACGATTGGAACAAGTTTGAATGATGTTATAGGATGTGTTGGTGCTTTTGGTTGAGGTCCCGGGGGCCTCGGGGTGATTTCAGATGGCTAACGGGAGGTTTGAACTAGGAAAAATATTGTAGAAAATACAGCAGCCAGTGCAGCAGGATTTTGGTCTTCGCGAACGCGAGTGGGCGATCGCGTTCGCGTAGAAGGATTTGGGGCCCTGAGTTTTTGTTCTCCGCGTTCGTAGCTGGGTCTCGCGTTTGCAAAGGTTCGAGTTCTTGTGCATCGCGTTCGCGGGCAGCGTCTCGCGTTCACATAAGAGGAATTGAGGACCCGTATTATTTGTTCTTCGCGTTCACGGCATGAATGTCAAGTTCGCGTAGTTGGAGCAGCAGAAGGTTCGCGTCCGCGGGTGGATCCCTGCGTTCGCGAAGGGTAATTTGTTCAGAGGCAAGTTTTGTTCATCGCCAATGCGAGACAGCCCTCGCGTTCGCATAGAGTAAAATGTTAGCTGGGCAGAAGGTTTTTAATAATATTGCATTCGCGAGCCTAAGTTATTTTCCACCATTGTTGAGCATTTTGAGAACTCTTGGATGGGAATTGAAGAGGGTTTCGAAGAGGATTGATTGGAGGTAAGTTCTATGAACTAAAAACATGATTTATTTGTAGAATGAACCTAGAAATTCATGAAAACTTAGCAAAAAGGGGAAGAATTAGGGCTTGGAAATTGGAGATTTTAAATTGGGTTTTGATGGGTCATTTGAGCTCGGATTTGAGAGTTCTTGGTAGACTCATGGTGAGATAAGGAACCCGTTGATGTGAGAATTTCTGAGTTTTGAGATGTAGGATCGGGGCTCGGGTTTTGCAAATTTTGGTATTTTTGATGTTTTTCGATTATTTTCGATTGGGTTATGTTCCCTTAGCCTATTGTGACGTATTCGTTGTAGTTTTGGTCAGATTCGACGCGCGAGGAGGCTGATTTGAGAGGCACGGGCATAGTGAGCTAGAGTTTTGGCCGGCTTGAGGTGAGTAATAATTGTAAATGATGTCCTGAGGGTTTGAAACCCTGGATTGCATAGTGTAGTGCTATATTAAGTTGAAACACGCGCTTAATGACGAGCGCGGGGTTTTTACTATTGGGGATTGTGATTTGGTCCGTCTCGATTGATATTTTTATCGCGTATTTGACTTAGACTTGTTTGTTATCATCATAATTTGGGCTTATTTCCATATTTGGGCTTCATGCCGACTACTTGAATCCTTCGTGGACTTGTATCACTATTTCCTCACTATTTTGATATGTTACTTGAACTCCGTCCTATTGATTTATACTGTTTTACAAACTCAGCCACTTTTACTTGAATTTTGAGACTTAAATGATATTTCCAATGTTGTTTGGGCTGAGCACTACTGATTTTACTGATGCCCAAGGGGCTTGTGATGATTTCTGGATTGAGTGAGGCCGAGGGCCATATGTGAGGATATGCTGAGTGATATGAGATACTTTATATGCCACGTAGTGGCTTGAGTGATGGGAGGCCGAGTGCCGAGTGATGATTCCACGAGGTGACTTGATATAGCGCTTGGGCCGTAAAGGGCCCATCCGGAGTCTGCACACCCACAGTGAGTGCAGATACCCATCTGATCTGAGAGTGAGCCCGAGGGGTTGATATTATGCTGAGTGACTGATACTGAGTCTAAGGGGCTGATATTGTTTAGAGCGATTGATACTGGGCCCGAGAGGCAGATTTTTACTAACTATTTACGTGTTGTTTTACCTGATTTACCTATTTTTAAAAGGATATTTCATTTGAACTTTAAGTGATTTACTACCTCATATAGAATTACTTAGTGCCTTTATGTGTTTTCATGCTTTCAGTCATTACTTATAATTATTACTCACTAGGTTGGAATACTCACATTACTCCATGCACCGTGTGTGCAAATTCAGGCATAGCAGAGTTCGCTCCTGAGCGATGATCCTTCCAGACCAGGCAGTGATTTAGAGATTATGAGGTAGTTGTTGACGTCCGCAGCCCTGTGTCTCCCCTATCCTTTATCATTTATGTTTCTTCAAACTATTATGTCGGATTTCATACTTTGTAGACTTATAGTAGATTCTATAGTAGCTCATGACTTGTGACACCCCGGTTTGGGCTGTGTCGGGATGGTTTCCCTTGTTATTATCGTTGTTTCTGCAATTATGGCTATCTTAAGACTATTTTAGAATTGCTTATGATAATTAATTGTTTTGAAAGAGGTGTCTGTGTTGTTCTAGATAGCCTTGTCTTCATGTGAGGCTCCATCACGACTGGGTTCGGGAATTGGGTCGTGACAAGTTGGTATCAGAGCCTAGGTTACTAGGTCTCACGAGTCATGAGCAGGTTTAGTAGAGTCTCGCGGATCGGTACGGAGACGTCTGTATTTATCCTCGAGAAGCTGCAGAACCTTTAGGAAAAACTTCATCTTCTTGAAATTATTGCCATGCGAATCTGTTGATCTGAGTACTAAACTTCTCTTTATTCTATTCTCTTATAGATAGTGAGGACTCATACTATCAAATGAGACAGACGACCACTAGTACCACCCACTGAGGCCACCAGAGGCCGTGGACGCGGTCGTGGTCGTGGTAGAGGCAGAACAGCAGGGGCAGCACTTGTTGATCCACCAGTTGCCCCAGCCCAGGATCAGGCTCCAACAGCACCAGTTCAGGCACCAGCTGTGCCCATCATGATTCCGGGTCTTTAGGAGGCCTTAGCACAGATCTTGATAGTTTTCACTGGCCCGGCTTAGGCAGTTTCATCCACCACAACAGTAGCTACTTCACAAGTTGGGGGAGGCAATTAGACCCCCGTTGCCCGCACACCTGAGCAGGTAGTGTAGGGACTACAGACGCCGGAGGCACCTCCAGCTCAGTCGGTTGCACCAGCATAGGAGTTCAAGGTTCCAGTTATGTCGGATGATGAGCAGCGGCGTCTTGAGAGGTTTGGTAGACTCCAGCCTCCGTCATTCAGTGGTACTGAGGGTGAGGATGCCCAGGGTTTTCTGGACAAGTGTCAGCGTATGCTCCGTACAGCGGGGATTCTTGAGTCTAGTGGTGTGGCATTCACCACCTTTCAGTTTTCTGGGGCTTCCTTCACTTGGTAGGAGGCATAGGCCTATTGGTGCAGCGCCCCTTACTTGGCAGGAGTTCTCCACTCTCTTCTAGGAGAAGTATGTAATGTAGTCCCGTAGAGAGGAGCTGCGTAGGCAGTTTGAGTGGTTGATACAGGGGGATATGACCGTGTCCCAGTATGAGATCTTTTTTAGAGTTGGCTCGTCATGCCGTTTGGATGGTTCTAACTGATCGTGAGCGGATCAGGAGATTTGTTGATGGCCTTAACTACCATCTATGCATTCTTATGACTAGAGAGACAGTGTTATGTGCCACATTCGAGGAGGTGGTTGATATAGCTAGAGCGATTGAGGCAGTTCGTCGTCAGGATTGAGAGGAGAGGGAGGCCAAGAGGCCTCGAGGTTCTGGCAGTTTTAGTGGTGCTCCTTCGAGAGGCCAGTTCCAGCATGGTAGAGGTCATTCTTTTAGGACCGCTCAGTCGGCCCGTCCCGAGTATCGTGGGGCATCTTTAGGTCGTGGTTATCATGGTTCTTAGCATGGTCAGCCTTTACTCAACGCTTTTCCAGCTCAGAGTTTATCTCGTGCCCCGTCTGTTCAGGGTTCTTCAAGGCCGAGCGTGTCAGCTAGTCACTCTAGCACGAGGGGTTCCCTTCAATCCCATTCTCTAGCACATAGGAGTTGTTTTGAGTGTGGAGAGTTTAGACATGTGTGGAGGCAGTGTCCTCGCCGTGCTGCTAGTTTATCTCAGCAGAGGTGTCAGCCCTCGTCTTCTGATCCAGTTTCTTCAGCACCCGCCCAGCCAGTTAGGGTTGGATGTTAGGCAGCCAGGGGTCTCCCCAGAGGTGGAGGTCGATCAGGCGGTGGTCAGTCTCGTTTTTATGCTATTCGAGGCAGGATAGATGCCATTGCTTCAGATGCTGTCATTACAGGTATTGTTTCAGTCTGCCACGGATATGCCTCTATCTTATTTGATCTTGGTTCCACCAATTCTTATGTGTCCTCATATTTTTCTCATCATTTGGGTACGTCCCGAGGGTGTCTTGCTTTACTTGTTTATGTATCTACCCCGGTGGGCGATACTATTATTGTAGACCATGTGTACCGATCATGTATGGTGACTATTGGGGGTTTGGAGACCCGAGTTGATCTATTGTTATTGATAATGGTAGACTTTGACATTATTTTGGGCATGGACTGGTTATCTCCGTGTCATGTTATTCTGGACTGTCATGCTAAGACAGTCACGTTGGCTATATCGGGTGTACCGAGGATCGAGTGGCGTGGTATGACTGATTGTGTTCCTAGTAGAGTTATTTCATTCCTAAAGTCCCAGTGTATGGTTGGGAAGGGTTGTCTTTCATATTTGGTGTTTGTGAGGGATGTTGGAGCCGAGACTCCTAGCATTGATTATGTTCCAGTTGTGAGGGAGTTTCCTGATGTATTTTCTGCAGACCTGTCGGGCATGCCACCAGACAGGGATATTGATTTTGGTATTGACATAGTGTTGGGCACTCAGCCCATTTCCATTTTTCCATATCGTATGGTACCAGTGGAGTTGAAAGAGTTGAATGATCAGCTTCAGGAACTCCTAGATAAGGGGTTTATTCGGCCAAGTGTGTCACGTAGGGTGCACCAGTTCTGTTTGTGAGAAGAAGGACGGCACAATGAGAATGTGCATTGACTACAGGCAATTGAACAAGGTAACAGTGAAGAACAAGTATCCTCTGCCTCGTATTGATGATGTATTCGACCAACTTCAGGGAGCGAGGGTGTTATCCAAGATTGATCTCCGTTCGGGCTATCACTAGTTGAAGATCAGGGATTCAGATATTCTTAAGACTGCCTTCAGGACTAGATATGGTCACTATGAGTTTCTTGTTATGTCTTTTGGGCTGACCATTGCCCCAACAGCGTTCATGCATTTGATGAACAGTGTATTTTGGCATTATCTGGATTTGTTCGTTATTATTTTCACTGATGATATTCTGGTGTATTCGCGTAGTCAGGAGGAACACACGGAACATTTATGAGTGGTATTATAGAGATTGAGAGAGGAGAAGCTTTATGCAAAGTTCTCCAAGTGTGAGTTTTGGCTCGGTTTAGTGGCTTTCTTGGGGCACCTGGTGTCCAGCGAGGGCAATCAGGTTGATCCGAAGAAGATAAAGGCGGTTCAGAGTTGTCCTAGACCGTCCTCAACCACAGAGATTCGTAATTTCCTTGGTTTGGCGGGTTGTTATCGCCGGTTTGTTCAGGGATTTTCCTCTATAGCATCGCCCTTGACCAAGTTGACTCAGAAGGGTGCTTCATTTGTATGGTTGGATGAGTGCGAGGAAAGCTTTCAAAAGCTCAATACAGCTTTGACCACAACTCCAGTATTGGTTTTACCATCAGTTTCAGGTTCTTATGCAATGTATTATGATGCTTTGAAAGTTGGGATTGGTTGCGTATTGATACATGAGGGTAGAGTGATTGTTTATGCTTCTCGTCAGTTGAAGCCCCACAAGAAGAACGACCATGTTCATGATTTGGAGTTGGCGGCCATAGTTCATGCGTTGAAGATTTGGAGGCATTACTTGTATGGTGTATCTTGCGAGGTATTCACTGATCATCGCAGTTTTCTGTTCAAGCAAAAGGATCTTAATTTGAGACAACGTAGATGGTTGGAGTTGCTTAAGGATTATGACATAACCATATTGTATCATCCGGGAAAGGCCAATGTAGTGGCCGATGCTTTGAGCCGAAAGTCAGTGAGTATGGGGAGTTTGGCGTACATTCCAGTTGGGGAGAGGCCCTTTGCAGTTAATGTCCAGGCTTTGGCCAATCGGTTGGTGAGATTAGATATTTCGGAGCCTAGCCGAGTGTTGGCTTGTGTGGTTTCTCGGTCTTCCTTATATGATCGCATCAGAGAGCGCCAGTATGATGATCCATATTTGTTTGTCCTTAAGGACATGGTTCAGCATGATGATGCCAGAGACGTGACCATTGGTGAGGATGGTGTGTTGAGGATGCAGGGCCAGATTTGTTTGCCCTGTGTGGATGGGCTTCGGGAGTTGATATTGGAGGAGGCCCATAGCTCGCGGTATTCCATTCATCCGGATGTCGCGAAGATGTTTCGGGATTTGAGGCAATACTATTGGTGGAGAAGAATGAAGAAAGATATTGTAGGATTTGTGGCTCAATGTCTCAACTATTAGCAGGTGAAATATGAGCATCAGAGGTCGGGTGGATTACTTCAGCGGATGATTATTCCCGAGTGGAAGTGGGAGAGAGTCATTATGGATTTTGTGAGTGGTCTTCCTCGGACTTTGAAGAAGTTTGATTTGATTTAGGTAATTGTGGATCGGCTGACCAAGTCCGCGCACTTTATTCTGGTGTGTACTACCTATTCTTCATAGCGGCTGGCAGGGATCTTTATCCGGGAGATTGTTCGATTGCATGGTGTTCCAGTGTCTATTATCTCAGATAGAGGTACTTAGTTTACTTCTCAGTTTTGGAGGACTTTTCAGCGAGAGTTGGGTACATATGTGGAGTTAAGTAAAGCATTTCATCCTCAGACGGATGGGCAGTCTGAGCGTACTATTCAGATATTGGAGGACATGTTGCGTGCCTGTGTTAGTGATTTTGGAGGTTCTTGGGATGAGTTTCTGTCGCTTGCAGAATTTGCCTACAACAATAGTTATCAGTCGAGCATTCAGATGGCTCTGTATGAGGCATTGTATGAGAGGCGGTGTAGATCTCCAGTTGGTTAGTTCGAGCCCGGTGAGGCTAGGCTATTGGGCACAGATTTGGTTCAGGATGCCTTAGAGAAGGTAAAGCTGATTCAGGAGAGGCTTCGTACAGCGCAGTCGCATCAGAAGAGTTATGCGGACCGGAAGGTTCGATATGTGTCTTATATGGTTGGTGAGAAGGTATTGCTGAATGTTTCTCCCATGAAGGGTGTCATGAGGTTTGCAAAGAAAGGGAAGTTGAGTTCGCGGTTTATTGGGCCTTTTGAGGTACTTAAGAGGATTGGGGATGTGGCTTATATGCTTGCCTTGCCACCCAGCTTGTCAGGCGTGCATCCGGTATTTTGTGTTTCTATGCTCCAGAAGTATGTTGGGGACCCGTCCCATGTTTTGGATTTCCTCACGGTTCAGTTGGATGATGATTTGACCTATGATGTGGAGCCAATGGCTATTTTGGATCGTCAGGTGCTAAAGTTGAGATCAAAGGATATAACTTCAGTGAAAGTGCAGTGGAGAGGTCGGCCCGTGGAGGAGGCTATTTGGGAGACCGAGCGGGATATGCGGAGCCGATATCCTCACTTGTTTGAGGCTTCGGGTATATTTCTTAACTCGTTCGAGGACGAGCATTTGTTTTAGTTAGGGAGGATGTGACGACCTGACCCGTCGTCTCATGAGTTACCGTGTCGTTTCCTCTATTTTTAGCTTATTTATGCTTTATTATCCGTATATTATGTGATCGAGTGGGTTTGGAGAGGTTTTGGTAGGAAATGAGATACTTAGTCTCTTTAAGGAAGGTTTAGTTTGGAAAAGTCCACCGGATGTTGACTTATGAGTTACAGGGCTCGGATGTGATTTTCAGTGATTCAATTAGCTTCGGAAGATGATTTGTGACTTAGGAGCGTGATCGGAAGTGATTTTGGAGGTCCGGTGTAGAAATTAGCTTTTTTGGCGAAGTTAGTATTTTGGCCATTTTCGGTTGGTAGGTGAGATTTTGATCCGAGGGTCGGAATGGAATTCTGAGAGTAGCAGTAGCTTCATTAGGTGATTTGGGAGGTGTGTGTAAAATCCAGGCCATTCGGAGGTGATTTGGTTAGGTTTTTGTTTGAATGCGTGTTTCAGAAGTTTTTGAAGAACTTAGGCTTGAATCTGATGAGAATTTATGGTTTTAGTGTTATTTGAGGTATTTTGATGATTGGAACAAGTCTGAATGATGTTATAGGATGTGTTGGTGCTTTTGGTTGAGGTCCCCGGGGCCTCGGGGTGATTTCGGATGGTTAACGGGAGGTTTGAACTTGGAAAAATGCTGCAGAAAATGAAGCAGTCAGTGCAACAGGATTGTGGTCTTCGCGAATACGAGTGGTCCATCGCGTTCGCGTAGAAGGATTTGGGCCCCTGAGTTTTTGTTCTTCGCGTTCGCAGCTGGGTCTCACGTTCGCATAGGTTCGAGTTCTGGTGCATCGCGTTCGCGAGCAGTGTCTCGTGTTTGCATAAGAGGAATTGAGGACCCGCATTATTTGTTTTTCGCGTTCGCGACATGAATATCGAGTTCGCGTAGTTGGAGTAGCTAAAGGTTCGCATTCGCGGGTGGAGCCCCGCGTTCGTGAAGGGTAATTTGGTCAGAGGCAAGTTTGGTTCATCGCGAACGCGAGAGAGCCCTTTGAGCAGAAGGTTTATAATAATATTTCATCCGCGAGCCTAAGTTATATTCCATCATTGTTGAGCATTTTGAGAGCTCTTGGACGAGAATTGAAGAGGGTTTCGAATAGGATTGATTGGAAGTAAGTTCTATGAATAATAAACATGATTTAATTGTAGAATTAACCTAGAAATTCAAGAAAACTTAGCAAAAAGGGGAAGAACTAGGGCTTGGAAATTGGAGATTTTAAATTGGGTTTTGATGGGTCATTTGAGCTCAGATTTGAGAGTTCATGGTATGTATAGACCTGTGGCGAGATAAGGAACCCGTTGATGTAAGAATTTTTGAGTTTTGATAAGTGGGCTCGAGGCTCGGGTTTTGCAAGTTTTGGGATTTTTGATGTTTTTTCGATTATTTTCGATTGGGTTATATTCCCTTAGACTATTGTGACGTATTCGTTGTGGTTTTGGTCAGATTCGACATGCGAGAAGGCCGATTTTCTAGTCAAGGGCATAGCGAGCTAGAGTTTTGGCCGGCTTGAGGTGAGTAATGATTGTAAATGATGTCCTGAGGGTTTGAAACCCTGGATTGCACAACGTAGTGCTATATTGAGGTGAAACACGCGCTTAATAACAAGCGAGGGGTTGTTTACTATTGGGAATTGTGACTTGGTCCATCCCGATTGATGTTTTTACCGCATATTTGACTGAGACTTGTTTGGTATCGTCATGATTTGGGCTTATTTCCATATTTGGGCTTCATGCCGACTACTTGAATCCTTCGTGGACTTGTATCATTGTTTCCTCACTATTTTGATATGCTACTTGAACTCAGTCCTATTGATTTATACTTTTTTACAAACTCAGCCACCTTTACGTGAATTTTAAGACTTAAATGATATTTCCAATGTTGTTTGGGCTTAGCACTACTTATTTTACTGATGCCCAAGGGGCTTATGATAATTTCTGGACTGAGTGAGGCCGAGGGCCATATGTGGGGATATGCTGAGTGATATGAGATATTTTATATGCCATGCGATGGCTTGAGTGATGGGAGGCCGAGTGATATGAGGTCGAGTGCGGGTGATGATGCCACGAGGTGGCTTGATATACGCTTGGGCCGTAAGGGGCCCCTCCATAGTATGCACATCCACAGTGAGCGCAAGTACTTATATGATCTAAGAGTGAACCCGAGGGGTTAATACTATGCTGAGTGACTGATACTGAGCTCGAGGGGCTGATACTGTTCTGAGCGATTGATACTGGGCCCGAGAGGCAAATTTCTACTTACTATTTACCTGTTGTTTTACCTGATTTACCTGTTTTTAAAAGGAGATTTCCTTTGATTCTTCACCGTTTTACTTCTTTAAGCGATTTACTGTCTGATAAGGAATTGCTTTGTGCCTTTATGTATTTTCATGCTTTCAATAATTATTTATAATTATTACTCACTGGGTCGAAGTACTCACATTACTCCCTGCACCGTGTGTGCAGATTCAGGCATAGCAGAGTTCGCTCCTCAGCGTTGATCCTTCCAGACCAGGCAGTGATTTGGAGATTACGAGGTAGATATTGACGTCTGCAGCCCTGTGTCTCCCCTATACTTTATTATTTATGTTTCTTCAGACTATTATGTCGGATTTCATACTTTGTAGACTTATAGTAGATTCTGTAGTAGCTCATGACTTGTGACACCCCGGTTTGGGCTGTGTCGAGATGGTTTCCCTTGTTATTATCGTTGTTTCCGCAATTATGGCTATCTTAAAACTGTTTTAGAATTGCTTATGTTAATTAATTGTTTTGAAAGAGATGTTTGCATTGTTTTGGCTGGCCTTGTCTTCACGAGAGACGCCATCACGACCAGGTTCGGGAATTGGGTCGTGATAGTGTGATTGGTATTAAGGTGATGCACATGCTAGGTAACGGCGTGTAGGTGTGCACCTTGTGAATTATAACTACATTGTTTCCCTGGCACTGTTAAGTGACCCTATTTTGTTGATATATATGTTTTCACCATGTGATTAAGTAACTGGGCTGTCAATCATGCTAAATATCATATTTAGACTTTATTTTGATATTGTTAGGGCCCATAGTGGTCGTTTATTGCTGTCATCTCACTGATTTCATTAATATTTCGTACTCAGTCATATTCATGCATTTGTATCATATCTCAGTCTCATTTGTTGTTTATTGATACATCATATCGGTTTGGTCGGACAAGTTTTATGATATTATGAGCCCGAGAGTGAGACTGGAGAGATTGATGATTGAGTGAGGATACAACAACAACAACAACCCAGTAAAATCCCATAAGTGGGGTCTGGGGAGGGTAGTATGTACGCAGACCTTACCCCTACCCCAAGGGGGCAGAGAGGCTGTTTTCGAAAGACCCTCGGCTCAATATAATAAAGAAGACAAAAAAAGACAAAAGAAGAGAGTATTAGATTCACCGCGGAAATCATACGGTAAAAGGAACATAAAAACAGGAAAAGAAAAATAATAATAATAATAATTCACAGCAGAAACGATGGTTTGTAAATCGATCCTACATCGAAAATAGAAAATAGTAAAACTCGACATTGCCCCTAGCTATCTTAGACAAAAACCCACCGAACTAGTCCACTACCTCCTAGCCTACAACCGAAATACGTGACTTCCATAACTTCCTATCAAGTGCCATGTCCTCGGAAATCTGAAGCCTCGCCATATCCTGCCTGATCACCTCTCCCCAATACTTCTTAGGCCGCCCTCTGCCTCTTCTCGTGCCTTCCACGACCAACCGCTCACACCTCCTTACTGGAGCATCTAGGATTCTCCTCTGTACATGACCGAACCATCTAAGCCTCGCTTCCCGCATCTTGGCATCAATAGGGGCCACGTGCGCCTTCTCTCGAATGCTATCATTCCTAATCTTATCCTTTCTAGTGTGCCCACACATCCACCTCAACATCCTCATTTCAGCTACTTTTATCTTTTGGATATGTGAGTTCTTAACAGGCCAACACTCAGCCCCATACATCATGGCCGGTCTAACCACCGCTTTATAGAACTTACCTTTGAGTATCGTTGGCACTCTCTTATCACACAAGACTCCAGATGCTAACCTCCACTTCATCCATCCTACACCAATACGGTGTGTGACATCATCGTCGATCTCCCCTCCCCCGTGGATAACCGACCCAAGATACTTGGAGCTGCTTCTATTTGGGATAATTTGTGACTCAAGCCTCACATCCACGTCCACTTCCCCCGGCCCGGCGCTGAACTTACACTCGAGGTATTCCGTCTTCGTCCTGCTTAGCTTGAAGCCCTTCGACTCAAGAGTCTGTCTCCAGACTTCCAATCTCTCGTTAACACCGGCTCGTGACTCGTCAATCAGAACTATGTCATCGGCGAATAGCATGCACCATGGCACCTCCCCTTGAATATGGTCTGATATCGCATCCATCACCAGGGCGAATAAGAATGGACTAAGCGCAGAGCCTTGGTGTAATCCCATTTCGACCGGAAAAGGCTCAGAGTCCCCTCCTACTGTCCTAACCCGAGTCTTAGCCCCGTCATACATGTCCTTAATTGCCATAACGTAAGGCACCGGCATACCTTTTGCCTCCAAGCATCTCCAGAGAACTTCTCTAGGAACCTTGTCATATGCTTTCTCTAGGTCAATAAACACCATGTGCAAATCCTTCTTTCTCTCTCTGTGCAGTTCCACCAACCTCCTAACAAGGTGTATAGCTTCTGTGGTGGAACGACCCGGCATGAACCCGAACTGGTTGTCGGATACAGACACTGTCATCCTCACTCTCGCTTCAACCACCCTCTCCCATACTTTCATGGTATGACTCAGTAATTTGATACCCCTGTAATTGTTACAACTCTGGATATCACCTTTGTTCTTATACAATGGAACCACCGTACTCCACCTCCACTCATCCGGCATCCTCTTCGCCTTAAGAATAACATTAAACAACCCAGTCAACCACTCCATGCCTGCTCTCCCTGCACACTTTCAAAATTCTACCGGAATCTCGTCCGGCCCAGTCGCTCTGCCCCTACTCATCTTACGCATAGCCCCCACGACCTCCTCGACCTCGATACGCCTGCAGGGCCTGAAGTCACGACGGCTTTCGGAGTGCTCCAATTCTCCTAGCACAATATCACGATCTTCTTTCTCATTCAGAAGTTTATGAAAGTAAGTTTGCCATCTTCTCTTAATCTGGGCATCTTCCACCAATACTCTACCATCTTCGTCCTTAATACATCTCACTTGGTCCAAATCAAGTGCTCCAACTCACTTGATGATTGAGTGAGGATGAGGGCCTAATTATGAGTTTATTGATACTATAACACGTGAGTTGTCCGTGCAACACGTGATTTGTCCGTGCAGATTCTGATATTGATACTATAGCACGTGAGTTGTCTGTGCAACACGTGAGTTATCCTTGCAGATTATAGTGCTTGGGCTGAAGGAGCCCCTCCGGAGTCTTCACACCCTAGTGAGCATAGTTGACTATGAATAATATATATGGATCGGGTTATACACCGTGACGAGTATTGTACATTGCTGAGTAATTAAGTGCGCTTAGTGTTGAGCACAATCAGAGATAATGTAAGATAGTAAGATTGAGTACTCCGAGAGTGTGAGTACATGAGTTCATCATTGAGAGGTATTGTATTTGACATACATACTTTAGATACATGCATAGAGATGCATTTTCTTTTGCTGCCCGTTTTGGTGATATTCATGATTTTCTACCTGTATCTTGACATGTAGGCATAGATATGTACTTTCTCATGCTATCTGGAAATGAAACATTTACATGATGAAAAGTTTTTTTGGGAAAAATTACAGTTTTCAAACTTACTCGTATGTTTTGATGATTTCGAAAAAGAATTTGGGTTTTCACTGATATACTTGAACAACGGAACTATTTTCGAAAAACTATGGAAAGGCTGAACATTTTATCTCTGAGTTGTTTCTTTATTTACTTGATTTATATTATTATGAACTGTTGTTGGTTATTGGTGTTGGACCCGACCTATATTCCAGCTCGTCACTATTTTTATCCTAAGGTTAGGTTTGTTACTTTTTGAGTATATGGGGTCGGTTGTACTCATACTACACTTCTTACACATTGTGTGCAGATCTCGGATGTCGATGTTGCTGTGTTCGATGAGAGCTAGAATGGAAGATGTATATGCGTCCATGTTGTAGATGTCTCTTGTTCATGGTAGCCTTAGATATTAAAACTATGTTTATGTATTTCAAACAGAAAGTGCATTTAGTTCATATTAGCTTTGTGAACTCTATTCTTAGAAGCTCGTGATTTGTACTACCAGTCCTTGGAAAATTTATAACATTCAAATAATTCCTTTGTTTAATTATTTTATTAAGTTAATTGGAAATGGATAACTATTAATTGGCTTACCTAGCAGGTTGGGTTAGGTTCCATCACGACTAGTGAATTTCGGGTCGTGACACTATACATACTTCTTTAATAAAATGGACGCACTTTGCAACACATGTCAATATGGAAGTATAACAAAAAGGTACTCAAATACAATGTGATATCCGAATGATATATTGTATACCTTATTGGTATATAGTTGTATTGCACTAATATGGTTACACTAAAATATGTGCAGAAATACAAGTGGTCCACCAAACATTTGTACATACTTCCTCAACAAAATGTGCACATTTTGCAACTCATGTCAGTATTGAAGTATAACAAATTGGAATCCATTTACATCTAATTACTGCAAGAAAAATAGGTACTTAAATACAATGTGATACCCGAATATTGTATACCTTATTAGTATATAGTTGTATTGCATTAATATGGTTAAACCAAAATATGTGCAGAAATAAAAGTGGTGCATCAAAAATATGCAACATTTATACATACTTCCTCAACAAAATTAGCACACTTTGCAACTCATGTCAGTATTCACATCTAGTTGTTGCAGGAAAAAATATACTCAAATACAACGTGATACCCAAATGGTAGATATGTCTACCTGAGTTCTACTGCACTAATATACCTACATAAAAATGTTTGCGAAATACAACTGGTGCAGCAATGCAAAATCTGCACAGAATTTCTCAGATACAACTACCATTAAAAATTGCTCTCAATACAAATCCAAAACCAATTCAGCTTTCTAAAAAAATTGTTTCTCATACAAACCAATGGTCGCCCTATTCTTCAACCAAACATAGTTCCTCTTTTTGAACGATATAACTACATAAAAAGACACCTCCAAGAAACAACTTCTATTTCTATATTACAACAAACTAACAGTGCTTCTCCTACTACAAATGGCACTACTAAAGTCAAGATTTCAGTAACAACTCCACCGGTCTCTTCTAAAATGAAACCGCTTAGAAAACCAACTATCAAAAGAAGGAATATTGATCCTAATGGCTTGACTTCAAGTGCTGAGAAAATTTTGTCTCCAAAAGGCACTGCTAATAAACCAACAACTTTGTTGAAGAAGCCTAAGAAATGTAGTGTGGGAATAACTTCACCCCCTTCTGTGGAGAATTCTTTATTTAAATATTCATCCTCGTTGATAGTCGAGGTTGCGGGAAGCATAACAATATCAAGAAAGAAACAAGTTGCAACCGCTCAAGTTCAAAGAAAAATGAAAATTGCCCATTATGGAAGAACAAAATCTGCCAAATATAAAGGAAAAGTATCTTCTTTCGACTCTTCCTCTCCTTCAGCGGCTAATCTAAATCCTCGAGATGCAAAAATATGCAGTTTTATCACTCATAATTTAGGTAATTAAAACTCCAATAGTTTTCCAAAATGAAATAAGATGAAGATAGATTCCAACAAATTGTTATAGCAACATATTGTACTATTGCAATTGTATTCCTAGAACACACTTTTAAAAGCTAGTGTTTTTACAATCTAATAATGCAAAATACTATACTTCACAAAAAACTATTAAAATCATGCAAAGTTATCATGCTATGATCAACTAAAAGCAAAAATAGCAAAAAGAGACTTATACTACTCCTTGCGCTTTTTTTCCACGAGTCTTTTTTATTATTACTGGAGCCTCAGATTCACTTGATTCACCATGCAATTTCTTGTTCCTCCCATAGTGCAACATCAGTATATCAAAACTAGCTCGAAAATTATCCATATCAAAATTGACAACAGATTGGAAGACCTTCAATAATGTACTCGACAAAGCATGCAACATATACTCGACAATATCTGAAATAAAATAAATAAATAAATAGAATAGAATACAAAATTCGATTAGTAGTGAAAATATTAATATGAATAAGGAAAATAAAGTAAAAAAATTAACTATTCTTACGAACTTTGCTGTGTTAGCAGATTTGTAATCAGTTCAATCTCAAATCGATCAGTCATGTTCTTTCCCATGTGCATACCATTTTCTACTACAATGTCACTTCTTTAGTTATAAAATTCAATGCTAAATAGAATAGGGGGATCAACACAGCATATGTCTTTGCTACCTTTTTGAATAGCTTTTTTGTACTTTCGACTACGTAGCGAGTCATATACATAATAATATCTATTATGGAATGATACACACATCAATATCTAATGCCACTTTTCTGCCAAATTAATTGAAAAGATGGCATGATCAACCTAATGCCATGTAGTGTTGCAATGCATATAAATCCTTTCATGTACTCCATGATATTGTCTGATCAATCAATTAAATTGATCTTGTTTCCCACCTTCTACAAATTATGTGTAAACCCTCTGAATAATATTATTAAAAAGAGTATATATATTTGTGACTTTTATCGGCATATTAATTTCATATTTCATCTTCTTCCTATGATAGTAGAATATATATAATATCCAAGCGATGTAAAAAGAGAGGAAGAAAACATGACTAACACTAACAATATGTAAGAACAAATACAAAAATAAAAATAAAAAGCAGTACACATACCAAACTAGACAGCGGCCTGCCAGAATAGTTAATGTGTGAAAAAATGTCTTATTATAAATATGTTCAACTTTAAAATCAAAACAAGGGTTCAGCTTCCGATCACCATGTAAATATGCTTCCCTATTTCGTATAAAGAAGATATGGATAAGAAATACATCAACAAAAATTAAGAAAATATGAAAACAAAAGTACATGAAAATGAATATGCACTCTCCCAATTGCATGTCTGCTTCAACAAAGTTTGAGAATGCAGTCGTAAGCTTAAAATTAACATTCAGTGAAATATTATTTACAAATGGAAATATTCCTTTGATAAACTTTGAGGAATCCCTAACTGCACTAACACTAGACTGCCAGTCATTCCTATACTGCGACTATTTTACAACTGTCGGGCGCCTTCTCCATGTGAATACTGTAGGAGTTTTTTCAATATCTGCTAGTGTCTAGACAATAGTTCTTGATATCAACTGATCAATTTAATACTCATTTACATCACGAGTTGTCAGTTCATTTCCAGACTGATTTATATTACATCTCTCTCCTTGTGTAATAGTAGCAATTGGATCAAGTTGAGACTCAGTATATTCAAAATCAGAATCCAAGCCAATATCACCCTCGTATCGACAGGGAGATTAAATTACAAAATGTTAGTGAATGAACAAATATACAAAGTTAAGAAATTTAAAAAAATAATAATGAAAAGTTATATATATAAGACGTTACCAGAAGAAAAATTTATATTACTGCCACTATCATCCGCTTGACCAACACCATCAACCCGAGATGCTGAACACATAAAAGAACTATCAACATCACTATTTAAATTTTTATAAAAAACTATAAAAAAAATTTTATTTACATACCAACTTCATAATTAGTAACATCGACAATCATAACATGTGGAGTAGTGCTTTTGTAGTAAATGAGGAGCTTTAGACTCAATATTAGCATCTGGTCGTGTCTGTGCAGGAATTCCTGATGGCAACAGAGCAGGACCAGAATTTTTAACATCATGAGATGGCTTCTTATATTTTGTCTGTTGTGTAATGATAGTGATTTGATCAATTAGAGATGCAGACAGTTCAAAGTTAGAATACAAGCCAAGATCATGCTCATTTACAAAGGGGGCTGAAAAAAGTTTAAAAAAGGGTAGTGAACGCAAATACATAAAGTTAAATAAATAAATAAAAATTGCATATGAAATATTTTATCACAAAGTGTTTATCGGTACTATGTGTGATCGGGTTGGTTGGCTCGGGTTCGAAAAGGTTTTGGTAAGATTTGAGACACTTAGTCTCTTTTGAGGGAGCTTAAGTTGAAAAAGTCAACTGGATATTGGCTTATGTGTTAAAGGGCTCGGATGTGAGTTCTGATGGTTCAGATAGCTTCGAGAGGTGATTTGAGACTTAGAAGCATGATCGGAATATATTTTGGAGGTCCAGAGTAAATTTAGGCTTGAATTGACGAAATTAGAATTTTGGCGTTTTCCGGTTGATGGGTGAAATTTTGATATAGGGGTCGGAATGGGATTTCGGGAATTGAAACAGGTCTGTTGTGTCATTTGGTATGTGTGTGCAAAATTTCAGATCATTCGGATGTGGTTTGGTAGACTTTTTTATCAAAAGTATAATTTAGAAGATTTTGGAATTCTTAGGCTAGATTCCGGTGCGAATTTGGTGTTTTGATGTTTCTTTGAGCGTTCCGAAGGTTGGAACAAGTTTGAATGAGGTTATGGGATATGTTGTCATATTTGGTTGAGGTCCCGAGGGCTTTGTATGAGTTTCGGATAGTTAAACGAACCATTTCATGTAGTGAGAAATTGCAGAAATCTGTTATTGGGTGTTACATGTAATTGGCCTTCGCGTTCGTCAGTGGGCCCTCGTGTTCGCGAAGGGTTAGCAGGTGAGGCTGAAAATTTAGCCTTCGCGTTCTCGAGGGAGGTTCCGCGTACGCGAAGGGCTGGGGTCATTGTGTATCGCGTTTGCGAGGTCTCATATACGTTCGCGATGGTTTGAGATATGGAGCCATCACGTTCGCGAGGTAGCGGTCACATTCGTGAAAGAGGAAAAATGGTCAACGTCAATTTGTTCTTTGCAAACGCGAGACTTTGACTGCGTTCACGAAGAAGAATTTTAATGATTGTGCATAATGATTTAAAAGGCCTATTCCGCGATTTTGAGGCTAAGTTCCTCCATTGTTGGGCCATTTTGAAGCTTTTTGAAGGGGATTAAAGAAGGAATCAGGGGGAACACTTGTAGGTAAGATTTATGGACCTTATACTCGATCCTAGTGTGATTTCGATTTAATTAATCATGGAATTTAAGCCTGATATTGAAGAACTATGGCTTGTAATTGGACGCCTTGAATTTGAGATTTGAGGGGTCGTTTGTGGTTGGATTTTGGTACTTTTGATATGAACGAACACGTGGAGAGATAAGGAATCTATTGATGTAAATTTTATTGGAATTCGAGACATGGGTCCAGGGGTCGGGTTTGACTAATTTCGGGATTTATATTTTAAATTGTTTATTTTCGCATGAGCTTCGTTCCCTTAGCATATTTTGACGTCGTGATTCTGATTTTGGATAGATTCTATGCGAGTTGAGGCCGATTCGATGGGAAAAGCATCGCAGGCTAGAGTTTGGACCGTATTGAGGTGAGTTATGATTGTAAATATTGTCCTGTGGGGATAAAACCCCGAATTACACATCATTGTGCTATATTGAGGTGACACACATGCTAGATGTCGAGCGTGGGGTCATGCATCATTGGGGATTGTGACTTAGTCCGTCCCGAATAACTATTTTACTATGTATTTGATTGAAAACTATTTGCTATCGTCATTTTTGGGCTAAATGCCATATTTGGGCCTCGTGCCAACTATTTGTATTTGATTGTACTATTTGTTTTACTACTGATATTTCCTCATTGTTTTGACCTTACACTTGTACTCAGTCATGGTATATTCTACTATTTTCATAATTCAGCCATATTTACTCTATTTTAATACATTAAATGATAATTGGGCTGAGCATCACGTTTTACTGTTTCTCGAGTGGCTTATGAGATTCTGACTGAGTAAGGTCGAGGGTCTGTGTTGTGAGGAATACACTGATTTATGATTATGAGGCTGAGGGCCTAAGATTTTACGCCACGAGGTGGCTTGTTGATATGAGGTCGGGAGCCTTTGCCACAAGATGGCTTGATATTACGCTTGGGTCGTAAGGGGCCCCTCCAGGAGTCTGCACACCCCTAATGAGCGCGGGTACCCATTGTGATTTGAGATATAGCCCGAGGGGCTGGTGTTGTTCCATGTTGTTACCCGAGGGGCGGTATTTATGTGTTTATCTCTTCTATTTTCCTGTCATTTTCTTGTTTAACTATTAAAAGGGTATTTTAAAGAAGCTTAAACTGAACTAAGGTGACTTTACATGTTTTCACTGTTTTATTGTTTTTACTGGCTTTATACTGCTTCTTTATAGCCTGTTGATGCACATTTACGTGATTTCTTATTGCTCAATCTTCATATGTTATTATTACTCACTGAGTTGGAGTATTCACTTTACTCCCTACACCTCGTGTGCAGATTCAGGCGCTTCAGGTCCTGCTTGCGATGGTTGAGAGTTTCCAGCAGATTTCGGAGATTCACTAGGTAGTTGCTCGGTGTTAGAAGCCTAGTGCTACTCCATCTATCCTATTTTCTCTTGTTTAATTCTGTAATAAATTATGTAGACTCTTCCTGTTTTAATCGGTTAGTAGATCTCATGACTGGTGACACCCCGATGTCGGGCTATGTCTACTTCGCAACTGTACTGTTTCAATTTATTTTGGGATTATTATTATGTTAAAGACTTAATTTGTATTGATTTAATTGCTTAAAATGAACTGGTAGTGTGTCGACTGGCCTTCTCTTCACGAGAGGTGCCATCACGACCAGGTATGGTTTTAGGGTCGTGACAAGTTGGTATTAGAGCCTAGATTACATAGGTCTCATGAGTCATGAGCAAGTTTAGTAGAGTCTCGCGGATCGGTACGGAGACATCTGTATTTATTCTAGAGAGGTTGTAGAACCTTTAGGAAAAACTTCATATTCTTAAAATTCTTGTCGTGCGAATCTGTTGATCCGAGTACTAAACTTTTGTTATTATATTCTCTCACAGATGGTGAGGACATGCACTAACAGTCAGGATGGATGACCACCAGTACCATCAGTTGTGGCTACTAGAGGCCGAAGACACGGTCATGGTCGCGGTAGGGGCATGGGTGTGGCCCGTACAGCAGCTAGGGCAGCACCTGCAGATTTACCAGCCATCCAGTTCAGGTTCAAATCCCAGATGTGGACGCTCCAGCAGCACCAGCTCATGCACCAGTTGTGCCCATTGTGATTTCGGGTCTTCAGGAGGCCTTGGCTCATATTCTATCAGTATGCACTGGCCTAGCTCAGGCGGTCTCAGTTACTACAGTCACAGCTACTTCTTATGTCGGGCTAGGCAATCAGACTCCCGCCGCTCACACACCTGAGCAGGTCGTGTAGGGACTTCAGATACCGGGGGCACATCCAGCCTAACCGGTTGCAGCTGTTGAGGACTATGTAACTCCTACCATGCCGGAGGACGAGCAATGCAGGTTGGAGAGGTTTGGTAGACTTCAGCCTCTGACTTTCAATGGTGTAGAGGGCGAGGATGCCCAAGGTTTCTTGGACAAAGGGCAGCGTATTCTTTGCACAACGGGTATTCTGGAGACCAACGGGGTCGCTTTCACTACTTTTCAGTTTTTTGGAGCTGTTTTCACTTGGTGGGAGGCGTAGGCCTATTGGTGTAGTACCCCTTACCTAGCAGCAGTTCTCCATTCTTTTTTGGAGAAGTATGTGCCGCAGTCTCACAGAGAGAAGCTGTGTAGGAAGTTTGAGTGGTTGCGTTAGAGAGAGATTACTATGATGCAGCATGAGATGGGGTTCTTAGAGTTAGCTCGTCATGCTATTTGGTTGGTTACGACAGACAGAGAGAGGATTAGAAGGCTTGTTGATGGCCTCACTTACCACCTTCGTATTATCATGACCATAGAGATGGTGTCTGGTGCTACTTTTGAGGAGGTTGTGGACATTGCTCTGGAGATTAAGTCAGTTCATTGCTAGGAGCGAGATGAGAGGAAAGACAAGAGGCCTCGAGGATCTGGTAGTTATGGTGGTGCTCCTTCAAGAGGTCAATTTCAACATGGCAGAGGCCGTCCATTCAGGCATGCTCAGCTAGCTCGCCCATGTTATCGTGGGGTGTCACGGGTCATGGTTCTCACAGTTCTCATCCGGGACAGTCATCACTTAGTGCCCTTCCAACTCGGAGTTCATCCCGTGCTTAATTAGTTCAGGGTTCTTCTATGCCAGGGGCATCTGCTAATCATTATGGTTCTAGGGGTTCCTTTTAGTACCCGTCTCCAGCACCTGGGCATTGCTATATGTGTGGAGAGATGGTTCATATATGGAGATAGTGCCCTCGTCGTCTTACGGGTTCATCTTAGCAGAGGAGTCAGCCATCGATTTCAGCACCAGCTACTTCACCATCACCCACCCAGTCAGCTAGGGGTGGAGTTCAGTCAGCTAGAGGCCGCCCTAGAGGGGGAGGTCAGTCAGGTGGCGGTCAGGCCCGTTTCTATGCACTTCCGACTAGACCCGATGATATTGCTTTTGATATTGTTACTACAGGTATTGTCTTAGTCTGCCACATAGATGTTTCTGTATTACTTGATCCGGTTCCACCTTTTCTTATGTGGTATCATACTTTACTCGTTATTTGGATATGCTCTGTGAGTCTCTTATTTCACCTGTTTATGTATCTACTCCAGTGGGCGATATTGTTATTGTAGACCGTGTGTACTAGTCACGTCTGGTGATTATTGGGGGTATGGAGACCCGAGTGGATCTTTTGTTATTATGTATGGTAGACTTCGATGTTATTTTGGGCATGGATTAGCTATCTCTATGCCTTGCTATTCTAGATTATCATGCTAAGACAATGACATTGGCTATACCGGGTGTGCCACGGACTGAGTGGTGAGGTTTGAATGATTATGTTCCCAGTAGGGTGATTTCTTTCTTGAAGGCCCAACATATGATTGGGAAGGGTTGTTTTTCGTATCTAGCATTTGTGAGGGATGTCGGTGCAGAGACTCCTAATATTGATTCTATTTTCATTGTAAGGGATTTTCTCCATTTATTTCTTGTAGACCTGTCGGGCATGCCACCAGATAGGAATATTGATTTTGGTATTGATATGGTGTCGGGCACTCAGCCCATCTCTATTCCACTGTATCGTATGGCACCAGCGAAGTTGAAGGAGCAGCTTCAGGAGATCCTTTAGAAGGGGTTCATTTAGGCTAGTGTGTCGCATTGGGGTGCATTGATTCTATTTGTAAAGAAGAAGGATGGCACAATGAGGATGTGCATTAATTATAGGCAGTTGAACAAAGTAACAGTTAAGAACAAGTACCATTTGCCTCGCATTGATGATTTAGTCGACCAACTTCAAGGAGCGAGAGTGTTCTCCAAGATTGACCTCCGTTCAGGTTATCACCAATTGAAGATCAGGGACTTGTATATCCTTAAGACGGCTTTCAGGACCTTATATGGTCATTATGAGTTCTTGGTAATGTCTTTTGGGCTGACCAATGCCCCAGCAACATTCATGCATTTGATGAACAACGCGTTCCAGCCGTATCTTGACTCGTTTGTCATAGTTTTCATTGATGATATTAAGGTGTACTCGCGTAGTCATGAGGAGCACGCTGAGCATTTGAGAGTTGTATTGCAGAGATTGAGGGAAGATAAGCTTTATGCAAAGTTTTTCAAGTGTGAGTTTTGGCTTGGTTTAGTGGCTTTCTTGGGGTATATGGTGTTAAGTGAGGGTATTTGGGTTAATCCAAAGAAGATATATGCGGTTCAGAGTTGGCCCAGACTGTCCTCGGCCATAGAGATTCGTAGCTTTCTCAGTTTAGTGGGTTATTACCGCCGGTTTGTTTAGGGATTTTCCTCTATCACATCACCATTGACCAAGTTGACTCAGAATGGTGCTTCATTTGTATGGTCGGATGAGTATGAGGAGAGCTTTCAGAAGCTCAAGACAACCTTGACCACAACTCCAGTGTTAGTTTTTCCATCAGCTTCAGGTTCATATACCGTGTATTGTGATGCTTCGAGAGTTGGTATTGGGTTTGTGTTGATGCATGATGGTAGAGTTATCGCTTATGCTTCTCGTTAGTTGAAGCCTCATAAGAAGAACTACCATGTTCATGATTTGGAGTTGGCTTCCATTATTCACGCATTGAAGATTTGGAGGCATTACTTGTATGGTGTATCTTGTGAGGTGTTTACTGATGATCGTAGCCTCCAACACTTGTTCAAGCAGAAGTATCTCAATTTGAGGCAGCAGAGATGGTTGGAGTTGCTAAAGGATTATGATATTACTATATTGTACCATTTGGGGAAGGCCAATGTGGTGGCCGATGCTTTGAGCCGAAAGGTGGTGAGTATGGGGAGTTTGGCATATATTCCCGTTAGGGAGAGACCTCTTGCAGTTTATGTTCAGGCATTGTCCAATCGGTTCGTGAGGTTAGATATTTCGGAGCCTAGTCGGGTATTAGTTTGTGTGATTTCTCGGTCTTCTTTATATGATTGCATCAGAGAGCGCCAGTATAATGATCCTCATTTTCTTGTCCGTAAGGACAGAGTGCAGCACGATGATGCCAGAGATGTGACTATTGGTGATGATAGGGTGTTCACGATGTAGGGCTGGATTTGTGTGCCCGATGTGGATGGGCTTCAGGAGTTGATTCTGGAGGAGGCCCATAGCTCGCAGTATTCCATTCATCCAGATGTCGCGAAGATGTATCAGGATCTAAGATAACATTATTGGTGGAGGAGGAGGAAGAAAGATATTGTGGGATTTGTAGCTCGGAGTCTCAATTGTCAGCAGAAGAAATATGAGCATTAGAGACCGGGTGGCTTGCTTCAGCACATGGATATTCCATAGTGGAAGTGGGAACGGATCACCATGGACCTTGTAGTTGGGCTCCCACGGACTTTGAAGAATTTCGATGCTATTTGGGTGGTTGTGGATCAGCTGACCAAGTCCGTGCACTTCATTCCTGTGTGTACTACCTATTCTTCAGAGCGGTTGGCAGAGATCTATATCCGGGAGATTATGCGTTTGCATGGTGTCCCAGTTTCCATCATTTCAGATAGGGGCACTCAGTTTACTTTGCAGCTTTGGAGGTATGTACAGCGAGAGTTGGGTACTCATGTTGAGTTGAGCACAGCTTTTCACCCTCAGATGGACGGGCAATCCGAGCGCACTATTCAGATATTGAAGGACATATTGCGTACTTGTGTCGTTGATTTCGGAGGGTCATGAGATCAGTTTCTACCACTTCCAGAGTTTGCTTATAACAACAACTACCAGTAGAGTATTCAGATGGCTTCATATGAGGCTTTGTATGGGAGGCAGTGTAGATCTCCAGTTAGTTGGTTTAAGCCGGGTGAGGCTAGGCTATTGGGGACAGACTTGGTGCAGGATGCTTTAGAAAAGGTGAAGGTAATTCAGGAGAGGCTTCATACAGGGCAGTCGAGACAAAAGAGTTATGTTGGCCGGAAGGTTCGGGATGTGTCTTATATGGTTGGTGATATGGTTCTGCTGAAGGTTTCACCCATGAAGGGTGTTATGAGATTTGGGAAGAATGGTAAATTGAGTCCTCGGTCCATTGGGCCTTTTGAGGTGCTTCGGAGGATTGGGGACTGCAGTAGGTCCATTATGTCATTTGGGATGTGTGTGCAAAATTTTAGGTCCGTCGGACGTGGTTTGGTAGACTATGTGATCAAAAGCGTAATTTAGAAGATTTTGGAATTCTTAGGCTTGAATCCGATGCGAATTTGGTGTTTTGATGTTGCTTTGAGCGTTCCGAAGGTTGGAACAAGTTTGAATGAGGTTATGGGATATGTTGGCTTTAGTTGAGGTCCCGAGGGCCTCGTGTGAGTTTCGGGTAGTTAAACGGACCATTTCATGTTGTGAGAAATTGCAGAAATCTCATGTTGGGTGTTGCGGGCAATTGGCCTTTGCGTTCGCGAGTGGGCCCTCGCGTTCGCGAAGGGTTAGCAGGTGAGGCTGAAGATTTATCCTTCGGGTTTGCGAGTGAGGTTCCGTGTTCGCGAAGGGCTGGGGTCGTTGTGCATCGCGTTCGCGAGGTCTCAGACGTGTTCGCGATGGTTTGAGTTGTGGAGTCATCGCGTTCGCGAGGTAGCGATCGCGTTCACGAAAGAGGAAAAATGGTCAACGTCAATTTGTACTTCGCGAACACGAGGCTTTGACCACGTTAGCAAAGAAGGATTTTAATGAAGAGGCAGAATGATTTAAAAGGGCCATTCCGCAATTTTTAGGCTAAGTTCCTCCATTGTTGGGCGATTTTGAAGCTTTTTGAAGGGGATTGAAGAAGGAATCAAGGGGGAACACTTAGAGGTAAGATTTATGGATCTTATACTCGATCTTAGTGTGATTTCTACCTAATTAATCATGGAATTTAAGCCTGATATTGAAGAACTATGGCTTGTAATTAGAGACCTAGAATTTGGGATTTGAGGGGTCGTTTGTGATTGGATTTTGGTACTTTTAATATGTATGAACTCATGGGGAGATAAGGAATCTATTGATATAAATTTTATCGGAATCCAAGACGTGGGATCGGGGGTCGGGTTTGGCTAATGTTGGATTTACGTTTTAAATTGATTATTTTCACATGGGCTTTGTTCCCTTAGCATATTTTGACGTAGTGATTCTCATTTTGGATAGATTCGACGCGAGTTGAGGTCGATTCGAGGGGATAAGGCGTCGCGGTCTAGTGTTTGGGCTGGATTGAGGTGAGTCATGATTGTAAATATTGTCTTGAGGGTATGAAACCCCGAATTACACATCGTTGTGCTAATTAAGGTGACACACACGCTAGATGACGAGCATGGGATCGTGCACCGTTGGGGATTGTGACTTACTCCGTCCTGAATGATTGTTTTACTGCGTATTTGATTGAAACTGTTTGCTATCGTCATGTTTTGGGTTGAATGCCATATTTGGGCCTCGTGCCAACTATTTGGACCCTTAGCGGATTTTTGCTGATATTTCCTTATTGCTTTGACTTTACACTTGTACCCAATCACGCTATATTCTACTATTTTATAACTCAGCCATGTTTACTCTACTTTAATACATTAAATGATATTTTAAATAATAATTGGGTTGAGCATCATGTTTTACTGTTGCCCGAGTGGCTTATGAGATTCTAACTGAGTAAGGTCGAGGACATGTGTTGTGAGGAATACACTTATTTATGATTATGAGGCCAAGAGCCTGAAATTGTATGCCACGAGGTGGCTTGTGATATGAGGCCGAGATACTATTCCATGAGATGGCTTGATATTGCTCTTGGGCCATAAAGTGCCCCTCCAGGAGTCTGCGCATCCCCAGTGAGCGCAAGTACCCATTGTGATTTGAGATATAGCCCGAGGGGCTGGTGTTGTTCTATGTTGTTGCCCGGGGGCGGTATTTATGTGTTTATCTCTTCTAGTTGCCTGCCATTTGCGTGTTTAACTGTTAAAAGAGTATTTTAAAGAAGCTTAAATTAAACTAAGGTGACTTTACATGTTTTCACTGTTTCATTGCTTTTACTGGCTTTATACTGCTTCTTTATAGCCTGTTGATGCGCCATTACGTGATTTCTTATTGCTCAGTCTTCATTTATTATTATTACTCACTGAGTTGGAGTACTCACTTTACTCCCTACACTCCGTGTTCAGATTCAGGCGCTTCAGGTCCAGGTATGGGTTTAGGGTCGTGACAATTTCCCTTTGGTCTTATTGATTGCCTACCAATAGTTGCAAGCACCTCCTTAAACTTGGTCTCCACAAAAAGCTACAAACTTTGTAACTCTGTCATCACCTCGACATTGGTAGGTTTGGAATCACTTCCAGTACTTTGATGCATACTTTATTTCTTTGGCAATTGAGTGCCAAAAATCTGAAAGCTATCAGGTTTACTGTCTGTGCAATCAACTTCGATTTCAAAGTTTAGACCGAAGACATCAAATAGTTGCTTCTATATATCAGTTATGGTGATGTTCTTTAGCTACTTATTAATGACACAAGTTAGAAATAGAAATGATAATAAAACATGGAAAGATAAACTAATATGGTATACATGTATACCAACAGAGTATATCATCGCTCTGGAATATTGTTACAACTACTTGTGACTAAACTACTATACCAAAACATTAAAAGATGTAATAAAAGTATGAGAAAGTTAAAAGTATAAGTAACAATTAAATTATTAGTAGCAAAAAAGATCTGTATTATATATGGTACACATGTATACCAATAGTGTATATCATTACTCTAGGATATTGCTACCTGTGATTAAACTAGTGTACCAAAATATTAAAAAATACAATAAAAGTATGAGAATTAAAAGTATAGGTAGCAATAAAAGTATAAGTAGCAGAAAAGATCCATATTACCATATGATATCAATATGGTATACATGTATACCAACAGAGTATATCATTGCTCTGGCATATTGCAACAACTACCTATGACTAAACTATTGTACCAAAACATTAAAAGATGCAATAAAATTATGAGAAAATTAATTGTTCGCGTTGCAAGCTAAACATTCGCAAAGCAACTCGCTCATTCTATATTTGACCTTTGACTACCCAATTTAGAATTCGTGAAGATTGTTTCCAATATGATCAGCAACGTGACCACCCAAACTTGGGCATCATTCATACAACCAAATCTATGAAGCCAACGGTAAGCCACTGAGTCTATTAAAATAAGGCTTATCTTGAAACTTGTTGGAACACGAGTTGATCGTAGTGTTATAAATATCTATACCCCAGGGATAACGATTAAATCGTCGCATTTAACCAAGTCAATGTAAGGCCGTGAAACAACCTTTATTTTTAGCAAAGAAAGTAAGAAGTTGTTCATAAAATAAAGAATTGCTATCTTCAACGCATTATCATTTGTCTCCCATTTCTTCTTCGTAAAACAATCTACTAGTTGGACTAATATCACAGATGTTGTCCCAAAATATTCTGAAATCAACCTATTCTGTGGTATGCTCTCTATACTTGTATCACCCTTAAATTTCAGCCCAATAACGAGTGCAAATTTACCCAAACCAAAGCGCAACCTAAAATCACTCACTAAAAATCACATCTCATTTTACACCTCATGATGTACTTCTCTAATAAGTAAATGGTGCATAACTCGAATTTGTACAATAACTGGTGGCATATCAAAAAAGTATCCAAAGCATGTTTTCTTAAACATCTGAAGTTGCGACTTTGTTAAATTCTCTTTCAACAAACGAATGACATTGTAGTTGGTATCCTACTTTACCTTTGGTTTATAATCTATGTCCACAGATAAAAGGAAATCCCAACACTGCAAAACATGTTCGTATAAATAAGTTTATAAATAGAATTCACTTAAAAATGCAACTAAAACAACCAAAAACGATACAACTACCATATGATACCAACACGACATATAACTATACCAACAGGATATACAGTTCTACTGGCTAATTTCCGACAACTATAAATGACTATACTACTATTACACATGCATAAAGAGAAAAATAAAAAAGGTATGCAGCTATAAATTATTTTTAAGATATTGTACAATACTACTATTATTGAAGGAAAAAAATAGTGTACCAATTAAACGCAACCAATACAGCCAGAAAATGATCCAAAAGCATATGATACCAATATAGTATATAGCTATACTAACTAGGTATATAGTTGTACGGGGTTATTCCAACAATTGCCTATTACTATAAAAACTATTATACACATACTCTATGTCCGTAGGCATAAAGGAATCTCAACAATGCAAAACATGATCATATAAATAATTTCAAAAATAAAATTCACTTAAAAATACAGCTAAAACAACCAAAAAAATATTACAACTACCATATGATACCAATATGACATATAATTATACCAACGGGTTATACGGTTCTATTGGTTAATTCCCGCCAACTATATATGACTATTCTACTATTAAATAACACACATGAATAAAAAGGAAAATAAAAAAATAATGTACCACATATTAATATCATAAAATATTGTACAGTACTACTGTTATTAAAGAAAAATCAGATAGCGTGCCAATTAAAGGAAGTTAATACAGCTAAAAAGGTATGATACCAATATAGTATACAGTTATCCCAACACGGTATATAGTTGTATAGGGTTGTTCCCGCAACTAAGGTTCCAACAAACATATTATACCAATGTATTATATAGTTATACCAACCGGGTATACAATTGTATGAAATCATTCCCAGATCCCACAACTGAGTATAACTATAATATAATATAAAAGTATACTAGGAAATCAAAAAATAACAATGTGCAATATATTCAAAAGCACGTATCCTAGTTTTAAGAAAACTACCTTCTTGGTTGCGACACCAATCTTTTTCTTTTTTTACTTAAGAACCATAACTATAATCAACATCGATTGATTGAGTCTCTGTTTCAGGCACGGATTCACGTTAGCTTTCCCCTAACTCAGAATCCTCAACAAGTTTAGCTTTTCCCTTATTATTCTGCGGATTACCTGATATGACTAGTTTAGAATTTGTTTGGGGTAATTACTTGTAGAGAGTTCCATCGACTGACAAAGCATCAATATTGTTGCATTGCCGCCTCTAATTCTATATTTTCAATTGTGTTTCAACACGCATACTGCTGGGTTAGGACGAACACCGCCGGAGAATCAGAAAATAATAAAAAATTAGAACCGGACATGACTGAGGAACAGATTTAGCAGATACTTGGGTTGAATAATGATGTTGTGCATGGCGCCACCATCTATGCGAACAATCCTTCCGACCCATAGTGAAAACAACAACTCACAGACATTGATTCACAAAATTACAAAGAAAAACACAAACATTCTATGATTTTGAAAACCCACTTTAACTAAAATGAACTTTCACATCCAAAAATTCCGCCCAAAATTACTATTAGACGAAGAGATGGAACAAAATCTGAAGAAAAATTCAAAATTAGAATCAGTAAATGCTGGTTGAAATATGGGTTCTCATGGTTTGGTTATGGAGGTTTTGAAACTAAGTCTGTAGCGTTAAATGACGAAGACAAATTAAATGAGGCATTAAATGACGGTGGGTATGGGAATCCGCTAATTGCGTGGGCTGCTAGGTGAAATAGCTTGGGCTGGGTATAGGAATCCGCTAATGGGTAGACCGCATAAATAGTTTGGATAGGAAAAGCAAATAGTTTGAGCTTGGGTATTAAATGGTAAATAGTTGGAAAATTATTAGATATGTCCATTTATAAGTAGCTAATTACAATAATTGGCCAATTGATAAAATATAACATTAGCCAATTTAGCCAATTAACTATTTGTAGCAAAAAAATTCAAATTTTTGCTTTGTTTTAAGTGGATGTTATTAGAATAGATTGTGCACAACTTAAGAAGCTTGAATCTCATTTTTGGGATGATTTGATGAAGTTTTGAGGTAGTTTCAATTGCAAATTTAAAGTAAAAGCTGAACATAAAAAAATGATATGTGTATCACACTGTGCATCACATATGTATCATACTTGTATGAATTGTGTATCACATGTATATCCATGTATACCTGTATGTGAGATACATGCGTGATACATGTTTTATACATGTATTGCAGAAGACTTTTTTGAACTCGATTTAATTACAAATTTTGGTACAAAACCAGTCCAAATCACCTCCAATCTTCCTCAAATTTTGTATATTGACTTATCTATATAGTTTCAATGAATTTCAACTATACCCATTGAAAAAGTTCCTCTTTTGTTTAGATTTTTGAAATATTGTATGGATTTTTGTATTTCATCACCTTATTTGCTACCCCGTCCATGAAATTTCATTTCCGTCTTGTATCTAATATTGCTAATCACACTTAAAAATGTGGAAAGTGATTTTTGCATGTGATTCTTTGAGAGAAAAAACTCTATTATTTAGTTTTTTAATTTTTGTTGGCTAGTTTTGGTAAGTTTATGACTAATGGCTAGAGGTTGGTAAGTTGAGATTTATTTGAGACATTTGTGTAAGTTTCCCTAAATGGTTTATGCTTAATAAGTTTAAAGGGGTTTTGGCATGGTATAGCAACATACTCATATAATTGGCAGAAAATAACCCTAGTTATAGATATTGACATCAAATAGCCAATAAATGTATATCGCAATAATAATATGTATATCGCAATTTTCTTCTTCTTTGTCTATACGAACATGTATATTAAACTTTTATTTTTATTTTTTATATATAAATAATATTATTCTTTGTATATCAATAATATAAAATTATATATATAGTTATTGTTGCATTTATATCGATGTATATCACAATAAAAATATTGTATTATTTGTATATCACAGTGTATAACACATCGGACATATGTATAACTAAATAAATATCATTAGTTTATTTTTCTTCTTTGTGTGCGTCAAAAATTAATTATCTTTGTATACTAAAGTATTATTTACTCCCATAATTATATTTATTATTTTATGTTTTAAAACTTGCTTCAACATGCTATATCAAAAATTTATTTTTATTTTTTATCAATAATTAATAATTATATTATTTGTATATCAGAATGTATAACATAATAATAATGTTTATCAAAAAAATTTATTAAAATTTTATTTTCTTTCTTTGTATAACACATTTACGATTGAAAATTCAAGTTCAAGACGACTCCACATGTGTATCCCCTATTGTAAACCGTGTATATCTTTATGTACATCGGTGATATCTCATGTATATTATGTGTTTCTGTGTATACCCATGAAAATTTGTGTTATATATACGATATACAATGTGATATACACGGGTGTCCATGAAAAAATTGTATTGTATACCAATATACAAAGTGATATACACAAACGTCCTTAAAAACTTGTGTGTGATATAGACTGATATATACGATATACAACGTGATATACACATGTCGCGGTTGCATTTTTAGGTCTGATTTTTTGCCTGAAACTAGTCTAAATCACTTCTAATCTTGCTCAAATTTTGTATATAGCCTAGTTTAGGTATTTTCAATCAATTTCAATCACACCCACTCATTCAATCCAACTAAAAAAAGGAAGAGAGAAGAAAAAATAAAGTTAAAATATATTTTTTCTCTCTTAGTTTTTGCTAATCTTGCTCAAATTTTGTATATAGCTTCGTTTAGGTATTTTCAATAAATTTCAATCACACTCACTCATTCAATCCAACAAAAAAAATGAGAGAAGAAAAATAAAGTTGAAATATAGTTTTTCTCTCTTAATTTTTGCTTCTGATTTTCTTTGATGTGAGATCAACCTCACCTTTTCATCCCCTTTTTTTTCTTCATAATTTGCAAGAATTTTTGCTAAACTATGAGAGCAAAACAGAAGAGATAAAAGAAGAAATACAAGGAGAGAAAGGGGGAGGGAAGCCAAAAGAAGCGTGTAGTTTTTTTGAGAGAGAATATAAAAGAGAGTAGATTTCTTAGGATTTCGCTATATAATGCCAATTGTTTGGGGCTATCTTTGCTAAACCTAATATAAGGCTAAACAATTGCCAATTCCTATTATGGGTTGTTATAGTATGCCAATATTTCAAGTTTAACCGAGTTTTTCTCTTCATGCAAATCACCCTCCTTGTGGCCCAAATGTGAAATCCATTAAAAGCTTTTTACATTGTTCGGGTAGGCCCATATTTTAACGACACTTATACAGAAGTTGAAGGTTGTTTTTGTCTTTAAAATCTTTACCAATCTATAAGCTCTATAGTCATCGTCTTTCTCCTCGCTCTTCGCCCTAATCTGCAATTTGGGGAATAAGCAAGGGCGGCTCCGTAAAATTGGTGGCCTAAAGCCAAACTTTAATAAGAGGCCTTATACTTTTTTAATTAATACGTATACACACATATATGCAAAAAAATTAATCTTGTCATTTTTTCATACTTGTTGTTTATATCATATATTCTTAAATGATATAGTCTTTAACTTCACATAGTAATATTATTATTTATATTAGAAAAGGAAAATTTAAATAAATGAGATATTAGACATGTATTTGCAATATGTTACCTTTGATATTATTGTAGAAAATATATTTACTAATATGAAGATTTAAGTAGTTTAATTCAAAATTTTAAAAATATTTTTATTGTATAAGAGTAGACACCTTTCTTTCTTTTTACAATTTTTTTTTGTACTTTATTATTTTTTCTACAAATGCTAATATTGTCTAATTTGAAATAAAGTTATAAAATCCATTATTAAAATTTGTGGGTACCTAAATTAAGGCTTTGCTAGTCTCCTACTAGAGCCACTTATTCGCCTAAGACATTCTCAATAAAATGTATCGAGTCTCACTTAAAATAAGGTAACAATGACAAGATTATTAAAGGCAACGAGTTTGTCATTCAGTTACCAAATGTGAATGAAGTTGGTTGAACAGTACGTTTATAGTGGGGCAGTAGTATGTAAATAATTGTTGATTGTCAATGAGAGACGTTTCAACAAAACTGGTGGCCTAAACCAAAATATATTTAAAAGACTCTGAAGCGTCTTTTATAAAATTCATATAATATTGAGACACAAAAAAACCTACATGACTTTGATATAGTGGTGAGAGCACAACTCGATATGTATAAGTTAGGCGCGCGTCATATGGTATTGAATTCTTTCCTTAAGTGAAAAGAGATTTTTACCTAGCTATACTATATTAGAAACTTATTAACTACTTTTCTTTATGTTCTTTAAAAATTACTTTATGTATATATATTTACTATTTATGTACAAAATCAGGATAAAAGAAGGATCCCCTAAATATAGGGATTAATTTGTAACTGTATCCCTCATCCTCATCTATCAGCTTAAATGGCCTCCTACAATCACGATTTTCTTCCCAATTTCAAAAGATTTTAAAGCCATTACCTCTTTCATACAAATCAACCAATCTCTCTCTCTCTCTCTCTCTCTCTCTCTCTCTCTCTCTCATACAAATCAAACTATTATCTCTCTAATAACATCATATATTTTTGTGAATCACTTCCATCAACAACCATTAAAAAGTTTCAACTATTGACAAATCCAGCGACATTATCTCTGAAATTGTAGGTAGAGGGTCTGCCATTGATATACCATTAAAAAGTTTCGAAACTTTGAATTAGATATCCGAATTTTATGAATTTGTGATTTTTTTGTGTTGGGTGTTCTTGAAAACGATTGAAAATATCCTTTAGGATTTATATCTCAATTTAAAGAGAGATTGGTTAAGTTTAAAGTTGGTTTTAGGTAGAATTTCAGAATAAAACTCGAGAAAGAAGAAGTTTCGGAATTGTATTACGATTGTATGATAAATATATCATAATTGTATCTGAATTGTATTTGATACATCAATACCTAAGACAATTCTGATACAATACTAATACTATTATAATACAATATTTTATCATAATTTAAGTTTAGAGTTGGTTCTAGGTGGATATTTTAGATTGAAACTTGAAAAATATAAAATATCGAAATTGCATCATAATTAAGAATTGTATCATGATTGTATCATAATTGTATCACAATTTGTACCTAAATATGATACATTACTAATACAAGTATAATATGATATTGATTCAGTTTAAGTTTAGAATTGATTTTAAATTGTATCATAATTGTATAAGAATTCTTTCAGGATTATATCAAATTTGTATCTGAATTGTATTTGATGCATCAATACATGAAAGAATACTTGATATAATTACAATACAATCTTGTGTCAGAATTATATTAGCTTTTAGAGTAGTAACATGTACGGGTAGAAAATTTTCAGATTTTCTATAATTACTAGGATGTATCTTCAAAATTGTATAGGATCGAAAATGTTACCGTACAAAAAAATAACCATTTCCTTGGTTCCATTTCTATGGCGAGTATGGCTTCTTTTCTTGTTCAAGACTTTTTTTGTCCATTTATATTTTTCTTGTGCCTTCTTATACCAGAAACGAGTCTTGTATAGAGTTTTCGAGAAATTGGAAGAAAAAAATTGGTAAAATAATATTTGAAGAAGAAGTTGCTTCCAGATCTGCGTAGAAGAAAATGGAGGGAGGGGAGTAGAGAGAAAAAAAAAGGAATGGATATAATTCAATCCCTTAATTGAAGGTGCTAATAATGAGGTGAGAGCTTTTTAAAGAGGAATATATACAATTTATAAAAAAACCTAGATACTTTTTGAAAACTACAAAACCTAGAAAAAATAGATAAATAAATTTCTATTATAGTATACATAGGAAAAAATCCCAAGTGAAAATGGTAAAGGGTGAGCCCATTATTCATCGTGTTTTGAACCTTACGACAATTGCCTCGGGGATTTCTTAGTTAAAAGAGATAGACACAAAAGAACTTGCTTTCGGATATGTGGTTCAAACTTCAATCAAATGTGACCAAAAGAAATAGTTAATTTAGAGAATCAGAGTTGAAATTAGAAAGTAAAATCGTAAGAACCATGATAAAAGACTACAAAAAGAAAGAAAAATAAAATTGATAAGAAGGTAAATATATTATTTAATTTAGTGAGAAGTTTTTTTTTCCAATTAACCAATCTTACGTCTATCAAATGTTAAAAATTATTAAAATTTAAAATCTTTTATTAATAATTATATGAATATAAATTATGAAGTATATATTACATAATAACTAGATTGGTGTTGCCCGTGAACATCACGGGCCCAACGTGCAGAGCGACTTTTGAGATGATATATTCTTGAATTTATCACATTATAGACCCTAATATATACTTCATACCTGTATAAACTTAAGACTATAAATAATTGCAATCCATAAATTAAATACAAATGAGTGCTAAATGAAAATTGCAGATAAATTACAACTTTATTTGGTTATACACAGTACATAAAAGATTGTTTAGCATAAATCGATTACTTAGCTTCTTAAAATTACTACTTCAGAAGCTAAAAAGCTAACAACTTGAAAAAGACATAGCATGAGACATTACACGACATTCATCATTCACCAACATCTAGCTAGCGCCAGATAGTTTTTGCTTGCCGGTTCTTTTCAACATCAACCTTACAGTAAGCACACTACCCAGTCTCTTGACATTTACGATTGTTGTTACTTTCCTGGCTACTAAAGCAACTTTTAGCTCTACTTTCGTATTCTGCAAAGCCACAAAATTAATACTATTATCACTGAGATCTAGAAAAAATCTATCATCATAAGATGAGATCATAGAGAATTTTTATTTAGCAACTTATATATTGCCCAATATAATAAAATGCCTCCAAGCAGCATCACCAACATAGTGTTTGATGAGTGAATGGCTCGAGAGACTTTCACTACTTGTCCATCAGATATCTGTATATATGTTGTGCATCACTTGGACAATCTAGCGATGAATCAAATTTACCATTATCCATGAAAGTCTTACCATTATTCTTTGCCTAGGTCAGTTAGTGTGAATATTCAATTTTATGTCTGGTTTGTGAACTTGAGTATCTTTCAAACTTGTTTGCATGAATACACCTTTGAATTTGTAACGCGAATATATAGCTATCTGTCATTTTCTCAAGCTTAGTGTAGCTATCCAACTCAGATATTACTTCACCAAAGGCCTGTTTTGCCAGATGGCATGCCCTGGAGAAAACAGATAATAATCAAGTGAGCCAAGGAACAGGTATGGACACACCAATTTAGAAAAAGATATGGAAAACTTCAAAAAGATGAAAATCCAAAAGACAAGCCTTTCAGGCGAATTCACTCTCATCTGTGATATTTCCCACCTCAGAACATCAAACCATTCAAAATCTCAACACTTCTTTTGTATCAAAGAACTCAAATCTTTTGGGGGATAAATGTAATGCATGTAAATTAAATATAAAATACACTCATGTAAGTTTTGGCACATTTTTAACTATTCTGCAATGCTCTTTTCTAATACCAAATACTCCAAATTGCAATGAAGTGTAGATCTAAAAGTAACCAAAGAAGGATTATTCCCAAATATAGCAGCTATTGTTTGTAACACCGGAATAGATGCAAGGACTCAGATTAAATACAAGTTACGCAAAACAATCTGATTCTAACAAAAAAGGTTCAAGGGATTAATGCTCTCATATGTGACATTTTCCACCTCAGAATGTCAATCTATTTTAAATCCCGACACTTCTTTTGTGTCAAAGAACTCAAATCTTTTTGTTGGGCATCTCTGCTACCATATATTATTTTTCTTTGGTAAGAGATTACGCTTTTTAACTCACAATATTCTGTGATAATGGATTCAGATGTTCCCTTAAACACTGTTTACTTTCATTTTTATCTTTGCCTTCACCCTTCTTTTTCTAATATAGCCAACTTAAAGAATTGTCTAAATGCACTTCCTATAATAAAGCAAAAAGAACTGTTGGAATCTCTATCTGTTTACAAGTCTAATATGTCAGTTCTTACATGAGCTAATGAACGTGGAAGTAAAGTTTAGTACATTCGTATTTGTATCTGGCATACAGAGGCTACCATGAAGTTGCATAATATATATATATATATATATATATATATATATATGCAGAAACAATAAAGAGTGTGTTACGACAAAGTTGTCCATAACATCTCAAATCAATTTATATTTACGTACAACTAACTTCTGCCACGAGGTGAATTTAAGTGAGTGAATGTATTTGTCTAACTTCTGAATAGATACTTTAACTGACCGCAATGTGTTGGTTTTGATGCCACTGAAAGGTCTTCTACTATTGTTTCTTCAATGAGAGTGATATTTTTAAACAGTTCTAGAAATAATAGATGAGTTTTTACAAAATCATACTTTGAACCAATACTCACTGTGAAGTTAATCACTTATCCTCAGAACAAAAAATTATCAAAGTTGTTCACAATCTCCATAGGTAAGAACACATAAAGGCATCAATCAGATATAGAAAAAGCATAAAACCTAAAAGGAAGTGAATTTAAAATCCAAACAAAGAAAAATGAACTTTACATGATATTACCTGCAGATTCAAATAGTCGAAGTTTAATAGCACTAAGCATGGCCGTTTGAAGTAACTGTTATGAATTTTGAAAACATTAGAGAGAGAGAACGGGCAAATAGAAAACAACAGGAGACTCTCCTAAAAATAAATGAACGAAGGAGAAATTTCTTACACAGACCTTCTAACTCGTTAAATGTGGTTTTATATAATCAATTATCTGCATGCAGTCACTTAGATTTCTGTAAAATCCACTCTGCCCTCAAGAAATGATTTCTCCACCTACCAGAGAATACATTTGTCAATTGTATCATCACTCAGTGCAAGCTCAGTTTTTAGCGGGTACGACCATCCCGAGATGGCTAAAATTGGATGCACGGAGTAAACACAACCTTGAAAATCCTTTTATGCGCGCTACCTATTCATCCACGGAGGAGCAACACTAAGGATGAAAATCGAACACAATAAAAAATCTATACGAATCGACTATGCCCAATAAGATATTTAAGTATGTTTTCAAATGTTGCTGGAAGTATTAGTAGTACCTTTAAAGATAAGAAGAGAAGCAATTGGAACCTGCGGCAAGTTTTGAGGTCGACATGAGTTTCTGTGAGTGCTTTTATCTGTTGTTGTCAAGATCTTTCCTGACAGATTTACTTTCAACTTTCACTTTCGTTAGTAGCGCCTCACTTTCCCTTAATGTATAGATTAACTAATATCATGATCAACCAAATTAGCCAGACATTCACCACCAATCTATATTTTGTCAACAACTGAAAGTACTCTTTTGTTTATCTTCATTTTGGTACTTCCCAGAGCATCAAGAGCCTAGATACGAGAAAAGAGAACATATATGCCTCTCAACTTCTGTGATGCAAGCAAACAAATGGAACACACAATCTCTAGATTTAAGATTGAGAAAATCATTGGTTAATGAACCTTAAACCTGGAGAATACATGTGTGCATCATTAGACATAAATTCGACCAGATCCTATTTCTATCACTAAAATCTTCTCTTGGCTGTTAATTTTTTTCCAACATTGTTAAAGGTCAAATAAGAATTTTCCTATCATATTAGGCAATGTATACGTTTCTAAATATCTCGGATCGACATATGCTAATAGCTTCCAATAATCCCTTATTCCATCTAAGATGGCAGAGATATGATAGAATTAAAGAAGCAGAAAGTACATAAATCAGATGTTAAAATACTGATGCAAATCAAAATTCAATAGAAAAACATACACTAAGTGTGAAAATCAATCCTACCCAATCCTGATTTCTCCTTATTTTCACAGTTATTTTGGGTTTAGCGACTATGATAAGGAAGCTTAAATCAAGAAGAAATATTAATGTCAATAATTCATACTTCTCATTCCACAAACACAAAAGCCAAAAAAAAAAAGGCTTGACCATATCTCGCAGTTTAAGCTGCCTCAAATACAAAAGTTAGTCAATTTAAGAGATTTTGTCATCATAATCTCATCAGGTTATAATATGGTCAAACAACGAAAAAGAAAAATAAAGAGATAAAAAAAATATGTAAGAGCTATAAAGCAACAAAGAATCAAGAGTACTTGGAAAAATACTATAGTGATAGAGAAGAAATCCGAAAAAGAAATAAAAAAAAGAAAGAATTTATAGAAAGGAAGAAGAGAGTCAGCAGTAGTCGAAGCAATTGAAGTGCCCTCGCCTTAATACCTTTATTTTACACCAATAAATGGATCTTACCAAAGAAATTAGCAAAACCCATTAAGCAGAACTCAAACCAGCAAAAAAGGCGTAAAGGTTATCATCAAGTAAAAAGAAGTGTCTTAGTGCATACCAACTATGAAAAATGATACTACGTGGCTATTCCGAACTTTTAGCCAAAATTGTCCCTTATATTTGGGTAAGTTTAACTTTGTCCTTTATCTATTACCCTGAGCACTTATAGTCCTTTAAGTTTGCTAATGTTGAGCAGGTTTAGTCCATTGAACAAAAGACCCAAAGGGAGCCCAAAAAACTAGCAGTGTTTTAAGTGAGTCAACTGGATTAGACTCGTGAGAGTACGAGGGTTCGGAAAATATATTTTTTTCGATTCCGAGACGTGGGCCCGAGGGGTATTTTGGTCATTTTTCAAAAATTCGCGTATTAGCTTAGAATTTAATTGTGGAATAAATTACTTGAATTATTATTTATAGTACGCAATTTAATTGAATAGATTTTAGCTATTTGGAGTCGGATACTCATGGCAAAAGCGTGGTTTCGGGTTGACTTGCACTTGTTCGAGGTAAGTGACTTGTCTAACCTTGTGCGTGAGACTTTGTCAAATAGGATTTGATATTTGGTAGTTGAATGCCTTGTACGTGAGGTGACGAGTGCGTACTTGAGCTAATTGTTAAAAATTCGTTTTTCACTTGGAACATAGTTCAACAATTTAAATAATTCAAAGTAAAAACAGATTTTCAACAATTAGCTCAAGTACGCGCTCGTCACCTCACGTACGAGGCATTCAACTACCAAATATCAAATCCTATTTGACAAAGTCTCCCACACAAGGTTAGACAAGCCACTTACCTCGAACAAGTGCAAGTTAACCCGAAACCACGCTTTTGCCACGAGTATCTGACTCCAAATGGCTCAAATCTATTCAATTAAATTGCATACTGTAAATAATAATTCAAGTAATTGATTCCACAATTAAATTCTAAGATAATACGCGAATTTTTGAAAAATAACCAAAATGCCCCTCGGGCCCACGTCTCGGAATCAAAAAAAATATATTTCCCGAACCCTCGTACTCTCACGAGTCTAACCCAGTTGACTCAGTTAAAACACTATTCATTTTTTGGGCTCCCTTTGGGTCTTTTGTTAAATGGACTAAATCTGCTCAACATTAGCAAACTTAAAAGACTATAAGTGCTCATGGTAATAAATAAAGGACAAAGTTAAACTTACCCCAAAACATAACGGACAATTTTGGCTAAAAGTTCTGGCTATTCCTAGCAAATTAAAAGCCACGTTTTACGGTTGAAAAATAGGTGTCAATTTAGAATGGTACAAAGTCGGAAATACCCTCATCTTTATATTAAAGCAGACATGTCGAAAAACTTTAATATAGTAATACTTTTATTTATTTTTTATTTTTGGGGCCTTAATTATTTGGGGCTAAGGCAAGGGCTTCACTTGCCTTACCCTAGAGCCGCCCTTGGAATAAGCTTTCAAAACCATGTCTTCCTCCAAACGAAATCACAAGGAAAAGATAATTCGTCTCAAGAAGTTCGTTTTCCATTCTCTGATATTCATTTTTTTTAATTTAACTTTTCTTCGTTTCTTCTATTATTATGGCTTTGTGTGAGTTTTTGTAAAAATCTCAATTGAATTTGAATAGCTCCATAATTTGGTAACTATTGCTGAGAAGTGAGAATTTTTATTACAGAGAAGAGAAGGCGGAAGAACCGGAACTACCAAAGTACAGAGACAGAGCTAAAGAAAGGAGAGAAGATCAAAATCCGGATTATGAACTCACTGAATTGGGCGCTTTTCATGCTGTCGCTCCTCCCGGCAATGTTGATCTTCTGTAATATCTCTCAACTCCCTTTTTTCTTTTTTGTATATTCCTTTTTTTCCCAGCTCTTTATTGGAGAGCTAGCTATATAGGGGCCTTGCCCTGCACACGAAGTGCTTCGGTGCTAGTGCAGGGTATGGGGAAGAACTTACCTGCACGGGGTGTTTACACCAAAGCATACTAATTTAGTATGGTTAAGTAATAAATTAAGGCGAAAATGTGTATTATTAGAGTATATATGAAGACACGTATCACGTATTCTTTGGATTGGTGCAAACACCAGGTGCAAGGATGTTTTTACCGTGGAAATGGTGCGCAACCTTGCATCGGCCTTCTGCAAAGAGGGTGTTTCCTTGCCTTGAACTTATGACCTAGGTCACCAAACTAGCAACTTCTAGTTTTTGCCTTAGAGAGCTGTCTATATAGTAGACAGTAAAAGAGTATTTTTTTTAAGAACATTTCATGTTTTAAAACTTGTTGGCAGGTCTGCTGATGCTCAAAAATTATCTATTGAGAAGAGCAAGTATCTTGGAGGTTAGTCTGCTCTGCTAAACTGCTGTTTCTACACGATACATAAGAGTAATTCTGATTTCCAGCTTGCTTTTGGAATTAATAGAAAATATACTGGAACAGCTAACTTAAAGAAGAGAGCTTCCTGGCGTTGTTGTGGAACATAATATTTTTTAATTGTATGCCCAAATGAGTTAGCTTAGTTTCAGCGGATTTCTTGATATATGTTCTAAATGATTTAGTTGTTTTGTTCAGCTGACCAACCCTTTTTTTGGCTTATTGTGTATCAGGTGATGTGGAACACACACATTTGGTTAAAGGGTTAGATTATGCTTTACTTCACAAAGTGAGAAGTGAAATAGATAAGAAGCCAGATGCTGGAGATGATTATGAAGGAAAACCTAGGTAACTACTGATTGCTTTGTCACTTAACTGGATGCATGATTCCTCGACTTTAAAATTAAAGCATAAGAAACTGACAGTCTAAGGGCCTGTCAATTTTTCTGTAATGGTCGATGCAATTTTGAGCTTATAAAGTTGATCCATGTGTAGTTTCCATGCGTAAGACAATAGTTTCAGATACATGGTTTTTCTATAGATGTTCCTATAGTTGTCCCATGCATTACCCTTGATTTATGACCACTATCATGAGATGCGTGTGTGACTTGATAACATCTTTTTGTGTATTTACGAACTAACAAGCATTTTTGGTGAATTATTCTTTGATACCATGTCTAAGAAGCAATGGGTCCGGATAACTGTTCTGTTTGATTATTCCATTCCATCTCTTTTGCTAACAGAGCATCAAAGGAAGATCAGCAAATGTCATTCCGTACTGCAACTGCCAAGGTGCATTAGCTCTTTAATTGCTTCGGAGTCTCGAATATCTATACTTGTTGCTAGGTGTTATTATGTTTCAATAGAGTGATTGGTAAGCTTTGGGTTGCAGTCAGTATACCAATGGATGATCAAGCCTCAGACTGTTTTAAAGACCAATGAAATGTTTCTTCCTGGACGGATGTCTTTTATTTTTAATATGGTATGTTTCCTTTTTTTTTTTTTTTTACTTCATCTCCTCTTATTTTAGTCATTCCAGGATTCTATTTTCCCGAGAAGGAATCTATTTCGCAGACCAGTGATCGAGTTTTCTTATAGTGCATGTGCCTGAAGATCTTTTCCATATGGCAGTTGGACGTGATAATAGTAAAAGAAATTTTGTGCTTGTGGTAGCTAGCTGAGAAGCTTGCTAAGTTCTATATTGAATCATGGTTATTGTTTTGCAAAAGGATGCAATCATTTTATTCATAAAGCTCCTCTCTTACCCCACCCCGCTTTCCCAGATAAAAGAAGGAAAAATTCTGTAGGGTTATTAGAGTTTATTTCGTATGGCTAGGATGAACTGTCTTGTCCTTGTCAAGTAGCTAAAGGCCTTTCCGTTTCTGGTGGGGGAGTGGGCGTGGGAAGGGGTGTTCTTGGGAGTTAAATGCTAGAGTCATTGAAGCAGTATTTTAATGCTAAGACGCATGGTGAACAGATGTGTAATCTGCATAGTGAAAAAGTTAGTGAACTATTCTGTTATTCTAATGCTTGAATTTACTGTGACTACTATCTTTTCTTTCGTTGTCTTTTTTACTTTTCATGCTTATGGTTTATGTGTGTCTGGCAGGAAGGTGGATACAACACTGATATTCCAACCACTTTACACAGGAGCAAAGCTGACTGTCCAGTCCCTGAGGTGTTTCTTTTTTCCCATATTCCACTGCTGTCAGGCAATGACTTACTTTTCCATCTAAATGGGTTGCCTCACCTCTTTTTTGCAGGAAATGGTTACAGTTAGTGTTGATGGTTCTGTTCTAGACCGAATAGCTAAAATCATGTCCTATCTCCGTCTTGGATCATCAGGAAAAGTTCTCAAGAAGAAGAAGAGGGAAAAAGATGGCAAAGGTGCATAGCGTTCATGCCTCTTAACCTTTACTTGTATTTTCTGAACATTTGCTCATAGTTTGAATTTGATGTAGATTTGCATATATCCAATTTATATGAAAACCTTTTCTCTTATTTCTGATTGGTGCCGCTGCATGCTTTTTGTATATCTATTATATTCTTGCTCATAGAAGTGAATTTGGTCCTGGTTTCCTATACAACAAATCCAGTATATTCCCACTTGTGGAGTCTGGGGAAGGTAGTGCGTATGCATCCCTTACCCCAACCTAGTGAAGGTAGAGAGGTTGTTTTCAGCAGATCCTCGGCTAAGAAAGAGTGAGAAGAAGTAGAAAGAGAAGGAAAAAAGGGG
>MU762425.1:81425-101933 GCA_026770625.1 Nicotiana glauca
AGATGAAAATGTGTTTGGACATGCGTTTTCAAAACATATTTCCCAACTTTATTTTGGCAAAACATGTATATAATTCCCAAGTTTTGGGTTTTGGCCCAAAATCAGCAATTGGGGTGGTTTGGCGTTTGGGATTTTGCCAAAATGTGGGCAAAATTTATGGCCAAACATGAGTTTTGAAAATAATTCCCAAATTTGTTTTGGCAAAACTCATGACCAAACGGGGCCTAAGTATTCTATCTTAGTTCTGCCGAACTTGGAACCTTTAGACTCCAAGGCCTGCCTCTAAACCTCCAATCTTGCGTTGACCCAGCTTCGCGTCTAGTTGATTAACACTATATCATCGGCAAATAGCATGTACCATGGCACTTCCCCCTATATGTGCCGCTTCAGCATGTCCATTGTTTATGCAAATAAAAATGGGCTAAGAGCTGACCCTTGGTGCAACCCCATCAAATCTGGAAAGTGCTCCGAGTCCCCTCCTACCGTCCTCACCCGAGTCTTAGCACCATTGTACATATACTTAATCACCCTAGAGTATGCTACCGGAATACCGATAACCTCCGGACACCTCCACAAAACTTCCCTCGGCACTTTATCATACGCTCTTTCAAGATCAATAAACACCATGTGCAAGTCCTATAAAGAAGTAGAATGTTTGCAGGCGGGATAGAATGTGAGTTTATTCATCTTTGATTACAGGGGCATAGGGTGAAAATTAGAGGAATGTCATGTGGGGCACAAAGGTAGTTGATGACTAGATACTCCCTCCGTTCCGGTTTATATGAACCTATTTCTTTTTTGGTCCGTTTCAAAAAGAATGACCCCTTTCTAAATTTGAAAACAATTTAGCTTAAACTTCCGATTCTACCCTTAATGAGAAGCTTTTATAACCACACAAATACTCTAGACCCCTTTTTGACTTGTTTAGAACCACAAATTTCAATAGTCTTTTTCTTTAAACTCCATGCATAGTTAAACAGGTTCACATAAATTGGAATGGAAGGAGTATGTAGGTATATTATTCCGTATTGGCATGGAGACTAAACAAAAGCATTTGATTCTCTGGAGTCTATTATGTGATTCTCAGAAGTGAATTTGGGCTTTTGGGGTCTCCTTTTCATTGGGCAGGGCTTTGTACTTTTGGCATTTGGGGGGGTTTTGTTATCTCTTCTCTTCATTGATGAAGGGATGTGCTTCCGGTTCCCTTGGTCTGACAAATTTTTAATATTGTGCAGGGAAGACTGTTATATCCAATGGTTACGATGAAGTATCGAAGTCTGATGCATCAAAGAGCCAAAATGATACAGAAATTGTGCCTCAATCTGCACCGCTTCCTAAAAAGAACCATTTAGAAAGAAAAGAGAATCAGGGACCTGCTGTAGCTAGAGTTGAAGAAGAAGATATCTTCGTAGGGGAAGGTGTTGACTACTCTATTCCTGCTGGAGATATGGGTCAAAGCCCTGTATCAGAGGATATGGAAGAATCTCCTCGAAACAAAGAGAAGCCCTCATATTTCACTGAACCTGCCTATGGCCCAGTCCCGCCGTCGGAGCCTTCTCATGATTGGCAACAGGCGGTGAGTCAGTTTTGTCTTAAAGACATGATTAGACCTTTCCTGTTAAAAAGGCTTCGTAATATTTGCTAACAAAATTTGCTTGCTTCAATCTTTGCCGTAACATTTCTCTGAAAAGATGAAGTTGGATGCTCTCATCATATTTGTCCAGCATTGACTTTCCTGTATTTACTACCTTAATTGGATGGCCCTATGTGTTGCAACTGATATTCATCTTTTGATTGTTGAATCTGTTTGCTCTGTGCAGAATGGATATGATGCAATGCAAGCACAAGCGCTAGCTGGTGTTTACCAACCAGAATGGCAAGATTATCAGTATTCTGAGCAGCTGGCTTACCCCGAGCAATATCTCCAGCAGAATTATGATATGCAAGCTGATGCTGGCGTTCTACAGGATCCACGATTTATGAGTCAAGAAGAAAAGGATAGAGGGCTAGGTTCAGTATTCAAGAGGGATGATCAAAGGCTTCAACAGCTGAGAGAGAGAGATGCCAGAGAGAAGGATCCTAATTTCATTTCTGAAAGCTATTCTGAGTGCTATCCTGGTTACCAAGAGTACAATCGTGAGATTGTTGACAGTGATGATGAAGCTGATTTGTCCAAAATGGACATGGGGGGACGCGTAAGTGATGTTCTATTCTTACTGAAGATCAAGTCCATTAATTTTGTATATGCCATTCCTTGGTTTAATCCTTCCGCCACCTTTTGAACCTACTTTATGTGCAAAAATTTTTTATCAGTGTAAATGGAAAGAATTTATTGCCTCACAAGCCTGAAATTGTTGGCACTTCTTATTGTATCTGCTTGATCAATCATAACACTTGTCAGAGAAATCAACTGCAACTTAACGTGGTGTTGTCAGTCAGAAACCTCTCTTGTGATGTATAGTATTTGACAAAAGATTATTTTTTCTACAGGCAAAGGGTCGGCTTCATCGATGGGACTTTGAGACAGAGGAGGAGTGGGCAACGTACAATGAGCAGAAGGAAGCAATGCCAAAAGCTGCATTCCAGTTTGGAGTGAAAATGCAGGATGGTAGGAAGACCAGGAAACAAAACAAAGAGCAGAAACTTACCAATGAGCTGCATAAGATTAACAAAATACTCACCAGAAAGAAGACGGAGAAGGAGAAAGTTGAAATGCTTGAGGACGGTGAAATCCAACCTGGAAAGAAGCTGCGTGTATAAACAGAGAACTTATGATTTTTTTTGTCTTTCAGAATATCGTGAATTTGAAACGCTCTCTCGTCATAAGATAAAAGCCGGTCTTAGTTTCATGAAGACCTTAATGTACCTGTGATACAATGATACCTCTAATCCTAAGCTTCTTTTTATTTTAATTATTTAGTATTCGATATCCACTGCTCCACCCCCCCCCCCCAAAACCCCCCAATCCAGCTTTGCGTGGGGGAAGCTCTCCCTACCATCAATTTCTCCATCCCGAGGGCTGGGACCCGAGTAACCTTAAGCTTTGAAGTAGCAATAAGCCAACAACTCAAATCTTTCAGCAAAGACGGAAATAATTAGTTTTCCAAGTTCACCATTCCTTTCTTGGGAATAGAATATGAGATGAATTTTTTCCGCGAAATGTATTTTATTTGAAGAATTATTTTTAAAGTAGAGTGAAAAAGTAAGGATGGTCTCGAAAAGGCACATTATTTCTTCGAAGTTACTCTCTCCTGTCCAAAATAAGTAATTTTTTGGATGTTTTCACACAGATTAAGAAATCCACCTTTTAGCATTAATTAGCAATAGAATTGACCATATTAACCTTTACCTTCTCACATAAACACTCCTAACACGTATTCCAACACTATTACTCCAAGGATAATGTAGGAAAAAAATAATTAATTCATTCTTGAAATATGAAAAAATCACTTATTTTGGACCACAAGAAAAAGGTCAAAAAATTACTTATTTTGGACCGGAGGGAGTAAGATCGAATGGTTACAGTTAAGTTTTCGAAGCTGTAACGTACTGTCTCATTTTAGATTTATGCACTCTTAATTTATGATGCAAAAGGATTTATCATTTTCCTAAAATGTCTTTGGCTTTATTTTGATATTTTTAGTCTCTATTTTGTGTTTGCAATAATAAAAACCTTGGCATCGTGAGGAGGTTAAAGCAAAACATTTAACTACATGTTATAAAACTTTAAAAGAAGAAGAGAAAAATAGAGAGAGAATTCTTATTGATTTGAGATCAATTACAATGGGGATAAAACCTCTTTATTTATAGGGAAAAATGACTTAGCTATAAAGTAACAAACCCTAGAAACTCTGTAAAATATAGACATTCACCTTAAATACAATTATATTTTATAACGCTCCCCTTAAATGTCTATTCAACAGATAAGGTGCCTCGTTAAAACATTAACTAAAGTAAAACCCAATGGGAAAAAAAATTCCAGTGAAAGAAAAAGAGTACACATGTTTAGAAATACATCTTTTGGTTGCCTCGTTAAAACCTTTCAAGGAAAAACCAGTGGGACGAAATCTAGTAAAGGAAAAAGAGTACAACCCCATATTAACACCCCCTGATGAGAGCATCAATTCATACCTTTGAGCCTGAGCATCCCAATCTTATACACTAGCTTCTTGAAGGTTGACGTCGATAGCGATTTGGTGCAAATTAGCCATATTATTAGTTGAACGAATCTATTACATTGATATCACCATTCTTTTAAAAATCATTCGTCTGAAAAAGAACTTAGTGAAATGTGCTTTATTCTGTCTCCTCCGATATATCCTTCTTTCAATTAAGATAAGCAAGCAGTATTGTCTTCAATGCTATTGGAATCTTCTTTTCAAAGAAAAGTCACACATTTGTTATGTGTTGAGTCACTTGCTTTATAAGTTATTAGTATCTTGTCATGTGTCACTACCCCAATTTCCCACCTTAGGATGTCGTGATGATATCTAGTCTGTAAGACTAGGTAAGCCTAACACATGCTGATTTAATAACAAAATTGAGCTATTTAATCATTTATCATAAACCATTAAATCATACACATAGCCTGTCACGACCCCAGTTCGCCCTCCGTAAACTATCGTGACGGCACTTAGTCCCTATGACTAGGTAAGCCTAACAATGCGGAAATAATCTATACTTGCGGAATTAAATAGACAACAATCAAAATAACTGAATGGAACAATATGTAGATGCTGCTTGGCATACAAAAACAACTTCAAATTCTGAAACACTATCCCCAAAACCCGAAAACTCATGGATCCACAAGCTAAGAAAGTACTACAAAGCTCTAATCTCTAGAATGTCTAACAAGAAAAGAAGTATAGAAGGGCCAACAACTAAACACAGGAATAGAAAGAGACTCCTTGGTCTGCGGATGTGGCAGATATACCTCAAAGTCACTAGAGCAGTTGCCTCGCCTCAGGGGTGATAGGACTGAATATAAGTACCTGGATCTGCACATGAAAAACATGTACAGAAAGGGCATGAGTACAACACAACGGTACTCAGTAAGTTCCAAGCCTAATCTCGGTTGGGTAGTTACGAGGAAAGTCAGGGCCCTACTGAGGTAAAATACAAGGTATAATCCAATAGTGTGAAAGGAGCAACATAAGTACGTGAGAACATCAGTAATAAAGCACAGTGTAAAGAGAACAGCAACAAGTTCACAAAATAACGCAAATACAATGTAAACACAGGAGGAAAAACAATTCAGTACCAATAATACCAACCGGGGATCTCCAGGATACCGTCTTAAGTCCCATTTATATTTCATATGTCCAGTGGATCTTCAGGGATACCATCCCGTAGTCCAACTATCACCTATCCAGTGGATCTCCCGAGATACCGCCCCGTAGTCCAACTATCAATGTACATGAGATCTCCCGGGAATCTAAATCATAGTCTTAAATATAAATACCCAGTACTGGGGGAATCTACCGGGTGCATTCCCATAGTTTCATATAACTGTGCAGGGGGATCTCCCGGGAATCGAACCCGTAGTCCCAAATATAAATGTGTAGGGGGATATCCCGCGAATCGAACCCGTAGTCCCAAAGTAAACAAACAAGGGGGTGGGGGGAGCTCCCGGGAATCAAACCCATAGTCCCAATGTAAATGCGCAACAAAATCAGAGAATACTCTGAAAATATCAACTTCGCAATAAGGCAACAAATAGTCTAGCCTAGCCTGCTGCACAGAGTCCAAATAAGGCATGTTGAGCAAGTAAGTCAATTAAATCTATTAGACATGCTTCAATAGATTAACAACAGACTTAAATCACAAGTAGTATAAACAGGGAAGGAAAATTACAAGTTAAGGCTATTTTTAATGAAAATAGGATTTTCAACAATTAGCACAATTACGCGCTCGTCACCTCACGTACAGGGCATTTCAGTTACCACAATATCAATCCTAAGGGGAGAGTCCCCCACACAAAGTTAGACAAGCCACTTACCTCGAACAAGTGCAAGTCAACCTGAAACCACGCTTGCCACGAGTATCCGACTCTAAATGGCCCAAATATATTCAATTAAATTGCATATTGTAAATAATACTTTAAGAAATTGATTCTACAATTAAATTCTAAGCTAATACGCGAAATTATGTAAAATAATCAAAATGCCCCTCGGGCCCACGTCTCGGAATCGGGTAAAATTTATATTTCCAGAAACCTCGCACTCTCACGAGTCCAACCATACCAAATTATCCAAATCCCATAACATTTCGACCCTCAAATCCGTGATTCTATCCAGGAGGGTTTTCTAAACTATTCCAATAAAGTTCATGGATTAAATGCTAAAACTAGTAATAGATTCGAGTAACCTATCCAAAATTAAGTCAAGAACACTTACCCCATTGTTCTCTATGAAAAATCTCCCAAAAATCTAGATTCGAGTAACCTATCCAAAATTAAGTCAAGAACACTTACCCGTTATTCTCTCTGAAAAATCTCCCAAAAATCGCCTCTCCCCGAGCTCCAAATCGTCAAAAATAAAAAATAGGACGAAGTCCCATTTTTAAAACTTAAAATATTCTGTCCAGCACTTCCGCATCTCCGTACAAATAGTCGCACATGCGACTTTCATTTAAAAGGCCAAGCTCCGCATCTGTGGTCCCACTTCTGCGGACCATTTGTCGCATCTGTGACTCTCACTAACGTACCAGCTTCCGGATCTGTGGACCACTAACCGCAGGAGCAATTCCGCTTCTGCGAAAATTGCACCGCATCTGCGGTTCCTGAGGAAAAATCCCACTTTTGCGTCCTTAACGCCGCAGATGCGAAAATACCAGACGCAATAAAAATCTGATATCTCCCAACTTCCAAAAATCCTTCCGTCAACCATCCGAAATCATCCCGAGGCTCCCGTGACCTCAAACAAAAGCACCAATAATACTTAATACTTTATTCAAACTTGTATCAATCTTCAAAATACTTCAAACAACATCACAACACCTATTTTCATCGAATTCAAGCCTAAGAATTCTAAAAAAATCTAAATATACGTTTTCGATCAAAAGTCTATCAGACTCGTCCAAATGATCTAAAATTTTGCACATACATCCCAATTGACATAACAGAGCTACTACAACTTCCGAAATTTCATTCTGGCCCTCGAATCAAAATCTCGCTATCGGACCGGAAACTTTAAAAATTTAACTTTCGGCATTTCAAGCCTAAATTAGCTACGGACTTCCAAAACACAATCCGTTTACACATCTAAGCACGAAATAACCTAACAGAGCTAATGGGACCATCGGATCTCCATTCCGAGATCGTATTCACATTGTTCCGACTATGGTCAAATTTCTAAGACTTAAGTTCTCATTAAGGACTAAGTGTCCTAAAACTCTCCAAAACTCAAAACCGGACATCCAGGAAATTCAAATTAGCATAAATAGACTTGGGGAAAGCAGTTAATAGGGGATCGGGGCATAAATTCCAAAAGCGAGCGGCCGGGTCGTTATGTAGCCACAAGCGGCCAATGGTTCTATATTTTCCAAAACCGGTAGTACGGAGTCATAAACACTGTTAAAATATAATAGAATTTCTATACACAATACTATTTTGAATTACAATTTAACAGTAGCATAATGAAGTAAGATGGTGACTCCGAGGCCTGCGAACGTCAAGTAGGTATAACTTGAAGTCTCCCACCGCGTAGACACAATTCTCAACAACACAATCATAATACCTGGATATGCACAAAAATGTGTAGAAGCATAGCATGAGTACACCACAACGGTACCCAGTAAGTATCAAGCCTAACCTCGGTAGAGTAGTGACGAGGCTATGTCAAGACACCTACTAGACGCAGAAACATGTTCAAGGTATAAATAAGCTAACAATAGAAAGAACATCAATGTAATACCAACAACGAAAAAATTATTGATTTTCAACCAACAATAAAGTAATAGAAACATAAATTGCAGCAAGTAGTAAACTGGTAATAAATAAACAACAAAATAAGAAAACCTATGGAATGTAAATGAACTCAAATAAGGAAAAAATGGATGACAACTCAAATAATCAAATCGCTCCTAACTCATCGACAATTACAATAAGAACTACCTCGAGGCACCACACCTCATAAACCAGAAGTCATTAACCATAATTTTTAAATCTTACACATATGGCGCCTCGTGCCTACAATAACAATCACCTTCGCACAACAAATCCCACATGCTACCATGTACTTTGCAACCGTGATAAATATTAATTTAGATGAATGAGAGATTCATTTAGACACCACAAAAACATAATAATAATCTTGAATAAGGCAAGTTGTCAAATGAAATAATGAGTTTATTTAAAAATCAAGTAAAGTAAAATAATATACAATTTATACGAAATAGAGTATAAGGTGAGTTGAGTTTTAAACAAAGCAAAACATAAGTTAGAGTAACGAATTAAATATAGAACTTGTTAAAGAAAAACATGATAATAATTTTACGTAAGGTAAACATATAACAAGGAGATGAGTATAATTTGAGAACCCAATATAGTGAAAGTACGATAACCATTTAGAATAATAAGACATCGAGTGAGATAGCGAGTACTATCTTAAGAGGTGCATAGAATAAAGTATGTGTAACGACCGTCCGGTCGTTACACATGAGTTACCGCTCCGTTTCCCTCATTTATACTTCTTTATGTGTTTTTCAGTTGTATTATATGGTATTGGGTTGGTTGGTTCGGGTTCAAAGTGATTTTGGAGAGGAATGAGACACTTAGTCTCTTCTGAGTAAGCTTAAGTTGGAAAAGTAAACCGAATATTGACTTATGGGTCGTGACAGCATATTAATAATTCTTTTATTCAAACCATTATATTACCAACAACTTAACAGAATATGATATAGTGACTCCACACAATTAAATTCATATTGACAATCAATTCACCAAGTTATAACAGAGTCACAGATTGACATGTTAAAGCAACACACCAAATTGCGTAGAAAGCACGACTCACACAAGAAGCCACAATCGTTCCAACACCAAGATAACAACAAATAACCAAATATGGTTAAAATGCAGATGAATGATTGAAGGAAGAATAATTACCATTCAAATCAACAAGTTGTTTCAATATGGAATGTACAACGAAAATTACAACCGAGGCACCGCTTCGTATTCATATTTCACTATTTCAATCACAATCTTTCCTTATATCACCGCGTGAGCCTTACATTTAGTTTTGATTTTTTTTTCTAAACAGCTACACACGTTTTAGCCCATCTTATCTCACCGCTTGGCTTCAAATATCCCCCTACTAGAAACACGCGTATCAAGCCCACCTTATCTCACCGCATGCATATCTATGCCTAGTCTTATACCACCGCATGAGTATGAACCTCACAACACAATCACAACTCGCACCATAAGTGCCTATATGCCACAACTTGCCACAAAGTCAACAACACCAATATTTTCATAATAAATAGCCCATGGCTTAAACGCAATGTGTAAAAGAATTTCAAAAATAACAAAATGAATGAGAATTCTCAACAAGGAAAGGTATCTCAACAACTAACAACTTCGTGTTAATGTGATGATAACTATTACAACTTCAACACCAATAACTCAAAAAGATGATATTCCATGAAATAACAACTTCAATTAAAAGTGATTCAACAATTAAGAGGTAAAAAGATAATAAGGAAGGAAATAACTTTAACTAAAGTATATAAGAGCAAAATAACAAGTAAGAGGTAGAACAAATGCTAAAAACGTCAAATAGAGCATATAAAAGTAGATTAACAATGAGAGATATGACATGTTATGACAATTCAATTAAAGGCATGGAAGGAGTCTAGATAATCTAAACCGATTAAATAACACATGTAGCCCGTATACCCACTCCTCACCTTGCATACACGACTTTCACATAACACAAATAGCACAATCAACCCAAATGCTAAGGGGCAGTTGTTACCAAATTTTACCCTCATATTTTTTCAAATAGTATATATATTTTTAAAATATAATTTTGCATCATTACTTAATATACAAGATTTATGCAATCATTTTTATAATTTTTCCATCATTTTTAGGGCTTAAAATTAATTTTCTTGCATTTAAATTACTTACCTTTTAATTTATTTTGTGATGATTTAACTACCCAATGTTATTATTTGCATCAACATATATGTTCCAGAATATTTTTTACTTTATTTATATAAGCATATTTGTATTTTTGAGCTATTTGCATAATTTTGCAATAATAGCCTATATTCATGCATAATTACATTCTCTATTCATTATTTGTACCAAAATAGCATTTTATAATACTGAGTTATTGTTTTTAATCACTTTATTGCATGATTAATATTTAATTATCTATTAAATAAATTTATAAATTATTTTATTAATAATTTCCGTATATTTTAATTTATAGCCCAATTTTAGGCTAATTTTCAAACCAAATTCAAGCCAAGGCACCTAGCCCATTCAATTAAACCCAAGAAACCCAAAACCAAACAAACCAACAGGCCTGCCCCATCAACGACCCGCTTTACCCGACCCTAGCACCCTCTAATCTCGGCCGTTGATCTCAAGTGATCAACGACCCAAAATTAACCCATCACCCTCCTTATATTGCTCACCCCTAAACCCTAGAGAGAGTTCACCTAAATAGTCGCCCCCAAATCCTCCTCTTCTCTCTTCTATGAATCCCTAATAGCCGCCTTACCAATCTCTCTCCGATTCCAACAGGGAAATGGAATCATCTCGTGATTCACTTACCTTACTTGTGACACCTCGCTATTACGAACACATATGTGGAATTACTTGAGTACTTGTTCAATTTTGGTAAGTGTGACTTTCTGAGATCGGGCTAGATCGACTTTGATCTTTAGGATTTGGATGTATTTCGTCCATATACTTGAAGAGAGGCTTTATTTCTTACGCAGTTGGCCGATTTCAAACGTCAAACCCCAACTAGGGTTTGGGATTTGATCTTCCTTTGTTGGATCAGTTACTGATTGTATGCGATATTTTCTTTCCTTATGTATATTTAATCGATTCTCTTCCTTGTTTGTTTGTTCAATTTCAACACTATATAAACCCCTCCCCTAATTCCCCTAAAAGGGACCTTTCACTTAAATTAACGACTGTCACTCTCTCTTATTCTCTCATTCTATACTATTCTAAATTTTGAGACCTTGGCCGGCTGAGAGCCAAGGCCACCGAAAAATTGATCATTGCTCTTTCTTAGTGCGAACACTGCCATGGGTTTACTTGAAACCCTTTAGAACTCTGACACACTGTGATTTTGTGGGTTTTGATATTAACGATTAAAGTGCTGTTGGAATTTACTTTTCCACCGTATTTGCTCTTTAGTTCTGCAAAGGAGTGAGTACTGAGACTTTCATAATTTTATTTTTTGCTTGTGTTCATGATTTTCATGCTCATGTAATTTAGGCCTTTGTGAATCAATGTGCTATTAGTCGTATTTGTTAGTATTCTTATTTTCATTTGGAATCAATTATGTGCCTCTGTATTTTCTAGCATCAGAACCTATTTGAACTTTAAGCTTCGACGCATGCCTATTATATGTGTGCAATTTTAATGACTCTAACTGTTTTGATCAACTATTGTTTGTTATGTGACCCTCCTCATGCCTTTCCTTGGTTTCTTATACTGAAACTCTTAGGTGATCATCGCTTTGCTTGAATGAATTCCTTTATGTTGAGTTTTATGTTTAATCAATTGTTCTTTACAAATTGACCATAACTGTATGGATCCTATGTTACAATACTATCTTACTATCTAGCCTAAACATGTTTCTTTGCTATTTAAAATCCTGGTGATTGTAATCTTTAGAAATACCTAATACTTCTAAGATAAATATTCCACTTCTTCTCTTATATGTGATCAACAGACGGGAGTCCTCATGTCTGCTTGTCATGTTAGTGTGTAGCTGATCTGTTCTTTTACCTACCATAAATTTCTTTGGAATCTTTGTGCTATGATCAATTCTCATTATGTTGAGTTTCATGTTCAACCAAATGATATGTCGGCCAAACTGTGCCACCAGTAAGTTGTTATGATAATTAGACTATCATGTTAAAATCTTCATCTAACTTGTGCTAAACTTGCATTCTGTCTATGATTATGCTAGATTGTCATTTGAAGTTCTTTAGATTGGTTCTTAACCATGTTTTATTTTGAAACTTTATGTGGAATGGCCTGATACCTCATGTTGCTCGATACTGTCACTTCAAATATTTTTTTTGGAAATATGAACATGAACTTGCCTCATATATGTCTCACGTGCCTTCCAATTTAATGTTATCCTATCTATGTGCCTTTGGCTTTAATTGCTAAGAACTAAGTGTATGGACTTAGAGTTTTATTAACTAATTCAGTAAGTATTTATTTGGTCAAGTTGTTCATCTGTCACTACTGGGTGGGTGAATTCTCCACTTATGCTTAGTATGGTTCTATATATGAGTTTGAAGTTTATAATTGGGATACTCTAATTTTGAGTCGAGTTTGGGTCTGAGTTTGCTGCTGGTGCGAAGAATAAGCACGTTGAAGGCCCGGGCAGTTGTAGGTTGTCTCTTCTTGGGCCTGCTCCACTTGTGGGGCCTGTAGTTATTTTAATACTGTAATACTAAGGCTTATTTTCATTTCTTCCTGGGCTTGTAATAATTCTTAAACAAACAATTGGGTATTTAGTAAAATTGGGGTAAAAAGGGTATTCTAGTACCTGCATGAAAGGGTAGAGAACATGTCTATATGATCTATGTGCTCTATTTATTTTTTTGTTTAGCATGCTTTATTTCTGTACACTGATAGACATCATGCCAATAGGAGTCCCGCACACACTCACTTAATTTGACAAGACATGTTAGTTCCAGTATGTGACGACCCGACCCGTCGTCTCATATGTTACTGCTCCGTTTCTCCCATTTCATACTTTTTCATGTTTCGTTATCGGTATGTGGTGTGTTAGAGTTGATTTGGATTGATTTTGATAAGAAATGAGACACTTAGTCTCTTTAAGGAAAGCTTAAGTTGGAAAAGTCAACCGGACGTTGACTTATGAGTTATAGGGCTCGGATGTGATATCCGGTGATTCAGTTAGCTTCGGGAGGTGATTTGTGACTTAGGAGTGCGATCGGAATTGATTTTGGAGGTCCGGTATAGAATTAAGCTTGAATTGGCAAAGTTAGTATTTTGGCGAATTCCGGTTGATAGGTGAGATTTTGATCCGAGGGTCGGAATGGAATTCCGAAAGTTGCTGTAGCTTCGTTGGATGATTTTGGATATATGTGCAAAATTTCAGCGGATTCGGAGGTGTTTAGGTCGGGTTTATGATCGGATGCGAGTTTTGGAAGTTCTAGTTAAACTTAGGCTTTGATTTGATGAAATTTGATGTTAATGGTAGTGTTTTGATGGTTCGAGCAAGTTTGAATAAGGTAATAGAACTTATCTGTGCTTTTGGTTGAGGTCCCGGGGGCCTCGGGTGAGTTTTGGGGTGGTTTCGGACCATTTTTAGGCTATTTTTAACTGCTGGTTTTTGTCTGCAGCAGCGTTCTATGCGATTGCGGACAATGGGTCGTGATCGCTGTGAGTAAAATGTGAGAAATCTGCCAGTGAATCGCGATCGCGTAAAGCCTTTCGCGATAGCGGAGAAGAAATTTTTTGTTGCGTTGATTCCATTTCGGAAGCTTATATCTCACAATTTATAAGGAATTTTGAGATGATATAAAATAAAAGTTGTAGCCCTTTGTGTCTAGTTTCTAGAAAAGTAAAACCATTCATGATTTGGACTTGTGTACAAAGAGATATTGCTGTTATACTATAGGGTGTCCGGGAAGATGAAGAAGAAAGTTGTGTAGCGTATGGGCTGACTTTGACAGATTATATCTAGAAATCTATAAGGAATTGGGAAATAACCAACACATGAAAGTTGTAAATCTTTGAGTCTAGGTTTCAGAAGATTAAACCATTTGCCATTTAGAGTTGTGTGCAAAAAGTTATGGCCATTATACTAGAGACTGTCCGAAAGAGCTGGACATTTGTTCTCCGCGATCGCGAAGCCTTTTCCGCGATCGCGAAGAGTAAAATTTTGGGCTAGAAAATTGTTCTCCGCAATCGCGAAGAGTAAAATACCTGGGCAGAATGTTTTAAAACACATCAGTCGCGATTTTGGGGTCATTTTCACCCATGGCTGCCCGTTTTTGGAGATTTTTGGAGGAAAAGAAGGAGGGATTCAAAGGGAAACGACTTGAGGTAAGAATCTTGGTCTCAATACTCATTTTTATTGTGAAATCCATCTAGGAAATCATTGAATTTTTGCTAAAATGGAGGAATAAGGTTTGAAATTTTGAAATTTTAAATTGAGGATTTGAAAGGGCATTTGAACTCCGATTTTGGTAAATTTGATATGTATGGACTCGTGGCAAGACGAGGAATCCGGTGATGTAAATTTTGTAATTTTTTGGGAAGCGGGCCCGGGGCTCGGGTTTCGCTAGTTTCGAGATTGTTGCTATTTTCCGACTATTTTCGATTGGGTATTTTTCCATTAGCATATTGTGATGTATTCGCTCTGTTTTTGGTTTGATACGATGCGCGTGGAGGCCGGTTTGAGGGGAAAAGGCATCGCGGGCTAGAGATTTCACCGGTTCGAGGTGAGTAATACTTGTGAATGATATCCTGAGGGTTTAAAACCCCGGATTTGCACATCATAGTGCTGTATTGTGGTGACTTGCACGTCAGGTATGAGCGTGGGATAGAGCACCGTTGGGGATTGTGACTTGGTCCGTCCCGATTGTTGATTTTACTGCGTGATTGATTGAAAACTACTTGATGCTATCATGATTTGGGCTGATTGCCATGTTTTGGGCTTCGTGCCGTTATTTGAATCCTTCAGGGATTGATATCACTGTTTTTGCATTACGTTGCATATTATTTGATCTCAGTCCAAGGTTCTAAATATTATTTTGCAAACTCAGCCATCTTTCTAAGATTTGAAAACCTAAATGATATTTTTCTGACGTTTTGAGTTGAGAACTGCTATTTTACTATTGCCCAAGGGGGTTATGTGCATTGCTGGACTGAGCATGGATCGGGCTGTGCACCGCAACAGTGTTATGTGTGCGTTTCTGGACTGAGATATGGATCGGTCTGCATGCCGCAGCAGTATATACATATACATGCATGGATCGGACTGCACGTCGCAGTAGTATATTATATGGATTGAACTGCACGCCGTACTGATATATTATGTGGATCGGACTGCACGTCGCAATATTATAGTGCTTGGGCTGTAGGAGCCCCTACGGAGTCTGTACACACCCCCAGTGAGCGCAGGGTACCCAAATGGATCGGGTTGCGCGCCGCAGCGGTCATGTGCATTGCATTGCATTCATGCATTGGCTTCTGGTTGTATTACGTGGCATGACATCTAGCACTCATACATTATTGGCATACATGTACTACCTGCCTTGATGACCAGATACCCTGGTGTAAATTGCTAAAGGAGTGCTGAGCCCGAGGGGCTGATTTGTGTGCGGACTTGCACTACTTGATATCGTATTAATGTACTTAACTGTTAATAATGAAAGAAAGAGATGTTTTCAAAAGAGGTTTTAAACTGAGCCAGATATGTTATAAAGGATTTTCATGGAACTACTGCTATCTAAAAAGTGTTGTTCTGTATTTTATAGCATGAGATAGTGCTTTTGCGTGGTTTCTTTCCTCTCAGCATTATTTACTTTTATTACCACTGAGTTGGAAGTACTCACTTTACTCCCTGCACCATGTGTGCAGATTCAGGTATTTTGGAAGCTTAGCTGAGCTAATTGCTGCTTCATAGTTTTATTGGAGTTGTCGAGGTAGCTGCCTGACGTTCGCAGGACCCGACTCTTTCCCTATTCTCTTATTATTATTTCCGTAGTTTTTGAACAATTGTATTATTTGAGTCTTGTTACTCTGTATTGTTAGAGGCTCTAGACTCATGACCCCCAGGTCTTTGGGAGATTGTTCGATTTATTTCCATCTATCAGTTAAAACCTTTAGCTTCATAGCTGTTGAATGATAATTAAACAATTGGTTGAGCTTTATGCTCGGGTTGAGAGTGTAAATGGTCGGGCTTGCCCAACAGTTGTGTTGGGCGCCATCACGACCGGGATTGGGGTCGTGACACAGTATTTGCTATACCTATTTCCATGTCTATTATTCAACACTCTTAGATAACATGTCTTGGGGCAACAATGCAATGTTTTCACTTATCTAGATATCATGCCTATAGGACTTCAAATAATCAGTCTATCAATTACTTCAATTACTTTTAGTGTACTGCTCATCTAGATATCATGGCTATATGGTTCTAAGATTCTAATCGATTGTTCCCATTGTTTTCTATTACTCTGTCTCCTGTTTAAAAGGCATGCCTATGAAACCATCATAAGTAATTCAGAACTATGACTCTTTTCACTAACTTTTATGCAAACGATTAGATATCATGTCTATAGTACTTGCAATATTCAATTTTCCTATACGTTAATTTAGAAATCACTGCACTGCCTATATATTATTGGAGTCTAGAATCACTTAGAAATCATGCCTATAGGATTCTCTTGAACGCTACTTATGCATAATGCTGGAAATCAAAATCACATAGAAACCATGTCTATAGGATTTATAACGATCTAATCTGCCTGGATATTAGCCTAGAAATACAACACTACCTGTTTGATACTGGAAACATAGAAATCATGCCTAAAGGACTAAAAGATTTCGAGTCTTAGTTTTGAGATTGTCTACTGCACAATCTGACAATCAGTATGTGTGATTCTTTGCTTATTAGTGGAGGCTAACATGAGCTATTATTTGATATTATGTGCGATCTTATTTGTTTTGAATGCGCGATTAGTTTTATCATTTTTTGAGCAACCTAAGTAAGTTTAGAACCACACAATTAGAGGTCCTAATCCTTCTAGACCATATGCATGGGACGAGTAGTGCATGTATAGGACACGACTTAGAATTGAATTAGAACACTTTAGGTAAACAACTTCAACGTAGTAATCGGGTAGCAGGAGATGATAGTCTCTTCCCGTTGAATAATATGAGAAAATCCTATCTAAACGGAGTTGCGAAGTATTATTTATGTTGCACGGGGTGATCCTTTATGCTAAGAAACTTAGCACCCCCTTCCTTTCTGAACTTGCTATTTACAATTAGTTATTTAACATAGATACATGTAGATATCCTTATAATCATTAAGATTTGTGCCAATTCTCATTGTGTTATAAAAAAATTCTTCGATTTTTATATTCTCTTTGTTTATTTGATCACCTAGCCTAATTACATAATCCACATAGTTTTAAGTTCGGCTCGAACCCACAGTTTTGGACCTCGAGGAGTGCCTAATACCTTCTCTTTGAGGTAATTTGAGCCCTTACCTGATCTTTGGTGGCGTTGACTAGTCAAATAGAGTTATTTGCAAATAGGTGCCCTAACTCACCTTAAAAATTGTTAGGTGGCAACTCTTCCCCTTTAATACCCACTTTAAAAGATTTGTCACACGTCAAAACTCGTTTTCATGAGAAACTGGGCCGTTGCAGCGTGGCGACTCTACTGGGGATTTACACTTAGGATCTTACCATAACGAACTTGGATTATGTGGATTGCTTTCTTTGCTACATGCACATCCCTTCCCTTTCTCACCTTTATGTCTTTAAATCTACTATGATATGCACATCCTTTCCCCTAGTCAGCTTTGGTTGTTTAAGTCTGCTATTACATGTACATCCCTTCCCCTATTCACCTTTATTTGCTATGACCGCTTTTATCTTGTCAAAAACTGATATATCATGCCTACTTCCTTACCTACTTTATTACATTCTGGCATGTATTCTATGAACTGAAATGACTTCTTCTTTTTATCTTTCTTCTCTTTTCTTTCCATGTTTACTTTTACTATTTTATTTATTTCTTTTACATATTCTATCATGCAAATACTTGGAAATATGTTATTATCTCTGCATAAATCATGCTCCACATCATACTCCATTCGTGCCAATTATCAACATAGCGGTGCTTGATGAGTGTCCGCGCTCTTCAAAAAATTACCCTTTAAAAAATGAAGAATGGCTTATTTGTGATAGACTAGTCGATCACCGGTGCAACCAATGGTCTTGTGCCTTTCCCTCTCAAGTTGTCACTTGGAGTACCAGTATAGACCATTCTAAAAACCCTACTCCAACTGAAAATGTACATGCATCATGCTAAACCTGGTACGGGTTGGAGCATTATTAACGTAATAACCTGCTAAGATAAACCTTGTCTAAAGTCCCACGGGATTTCCACAATCCCATTGGACACTATCATATTACTTGCATTACTTGGAGAAAATATGCCAACATGTTGATCATTATTGCTTCAGTAATCAAATCTGGAGAGGGAAAGGGGATAACTTTTGTTTGTTTGTAGAAAATGAAGTACGAAGTCCCCAGGTTCGGTATATCCAAAACATCTCACCTTTGCTACTTGACTGGTGGAAAGATCATACACCTTGCGAAAAGAATCATGTGAGAAGAGTTTTCGGTAACCTGCCATCCTTGCTAAATATTCAACCAAACAGGGCATTGATTGAGGTTGATACCATGTTTTAGGATGAGAAAAGAGTCGTCTTTTGATTTGGCAATATAGAAATGACTCCTATCCTAGAAGAAATAGGAGGTTTCACTCTGTTTCCATGGGATAGTTCAGGATTAGTAGTATTAGAGAATTGGACCCCTCGCGGTTTTCTAAAGATGCAAGGTTTTAAGAAAAATAATGAGCTGCTATGTTTAAAGAAATACATCCCTTTTGAATTTCTTTACAAGCTTTATAGTAATATCAAGTCAAATTGTATTCATCATGATGAACTTGCCATTACTTCCTTGGGTTAGACGCACCACCGGCTTTATGTGTTCATCATCTGCTTCTTGGGGTTGTTGATATTTCTAATGAAAGGGGGAAGGATTCATACTCGGTTAGCCATGATTGCCAGGACCTTGATGGAAGACATCGAGGGACAAACTTATATCATCATCCCTATGATCTTAGCTGAGATGTACCGTGCACTAGATCGGTGCAAGCAGGGATTTGGACACTTTGAGGGTTGTAATCTGTTACTACAAGTTTGGATGCTGGAACACTTTCAGAGAGGAGAGTGTCGTCAAGAGCTTCTGCAACGTCCTTTGAATGACTATATAGCTTTCCATCACCCAAAGAAAATGATATTTATCCCAGGTAGGTTTGAACAACCTGGAAAAGCTGTAAGTTGGGAGTATTTCTTCTGCAATCCGACAGACGAATAGGTACATTGGATGTTTGAGTGGTTTCCTAGTAATGAGTTCATCATCAGGTCAAGAGAGACTGCTTATCTGGTACTGATCGGGTTGCAAAGCATCTATCCTTATTCTTCCATAAGGGTAATGAGGCAAGTAGGAAGCATGCCATACCTCGTGTTTCCAACATGATCTAGTACAAGGCAGATTTCAAGGGAGACGTCATTTCATTCATGTTTGAGGCACAACATATGTGGAACTAAAAGGTCATTGTGGGAAAAGAAACCATCGAGCCAGACGGGTATCACGTCGGTCATATATACTACTATCTATCATGGCTGGAGGATGACGTAGCGGGAGATGTCAAGACAGGATTAAATCTGGAGGAAAGAAACATAGATAAAGTAGCTGAGGCATGGGTTGAGTATAGAAGGCTACGCAAAAGGGTTTTCGAGTCTTAAGGTAAATATCTGGAAAAACACAGAGTGAACATAGAGGCGATAAAGGAATGGAAGGAGACTGCCACTAAGTCAACTGAGACATTGGAATATTTAGAACAAGGATTGATAGAGCTCGAGGGAAAGATGAGAGAGACTCTCAGATTGTCAAAGAACTGACGATAGTGAAGGAGGAAATTTAGCAAAGGCTTACTTACCATTGGATATGCGCGATCTAGGGAGCCTGATTGATGTGGTCAAAAGATCCAAGCATAGAGAAGGTCCTTCAGAGACCAATTAGATTAGGAAATAATGTTCTTTACTGCTTTCTAACATAATTTAGATTTAGATTGTAATAAGGATAAATGCCAATAATAATTTTATTTATTATCGACTTAGTAAAGGTCTGACTCATTTTTTACATTAATGAAATGACGCAAATCTTGTCATCAATTTTCTCTAAGTCTATATGCCGCTTAGACCAACCTCGGGCACAATGAGATCCCCAAATTATGATGCCAATTACTGCATGACTTTGTGAAACATGTTTTAATATTGCAAACATGCTATTAAAATTTCTTACTAGCTTGGTTAGATTTTTTCCTTTTCTTTTCTTTTGATTATTTCCATTCCCAAAGGATGGTTCATGCATACTGGCATCGTCAACGTTGTGAGCACGTGATTTTTACCCCAAGTAAAGAATTCCAAAAATTAAAATAAATAAAAGAGAATTAATTAGGAA